>JAXCGZ010019442.1:0-2500 GCA_037179515.1 Halocaridina rubra | reverse complement strand
CCTTCTTGCACTTGTACCCATTCTCATTACCTTACATTTTGAAGTATTGAATTTCATTAGCCACTTTTCCAACCACTCATGCAGACTATGTAGATCTTCCTGAAGTTCTCTACCATTGTTCTCGTTTCCTACTTTCTTCATTATCTTTGCATCATCTGCAAACATATTCATGAATGAATTTACAGACTCTGGTAGGTCATTCACATATACAGGAACAAAAGTGGCCCTAAAACTGAACCCTGAGGAACTCCACTACTAACTCTTCTCCATTCAGACACTGAGTGTTTTACTCTGACCCTCTGTTCCCTTCCTTCTAAGTAAGTTTTTATCCATTCCAAGATATTTCCACCTATTCTAGCCATTGCTTGCAGCTTCCTAATAAGTCTTCCATGTGGAACAGTGTCAAACGCTTACTGGAAGTCTAGGAATATGCAATCTGCCCAGCCCTCTCTTTCCTGTAAGATTCGGCTTACCTCATTATAAAATTCTAATAAGTTTGTTACTGTTGATCTACCTTCTCTGAAGCCATGTTGCCTCACTGACATTAGTTGAAGGATTCCAAGTGAAGATAGATATTTTTTCTTAGTAGTTTCTCCATAACTTTGCAAACTATGCTGGTCAAGGAAACTGGTCTATAGTTCAGAACCGTATCCCTCCTTCCCATTTTGAAGATAGGTATCATATTTGCTTGTTTCCAGCATCTTGGAATCTCCCATGACTCCAGTGACTTTTTAAATATGATACTAGGTGCCACTGATATTGAGTTTGCGCATTTTTTAAGTACATGAGGGTATATGTCATCAGGACATGTTGCTTTATAAACATCTAACTCCATCAGCGCTTTGCATACGTCTGTGGCTGTAAGGTTGATGTTCTCTAATACTGGCCCTTGAGCTTCTATCTCTGCAATCTGAGGGGCTGGGGTATTTTCCACTGTAAATACTGACTGAAACTCCTTGTTCAATTCCTTGCAGATCTTTTCATCCGTCTCGGTGATGCTTCCATCCGCTTTCTTTAGCCTTAAAACCTGTTCTTTTACCTTTAGACTTCCTATGATAAAGCTGTGGAAAAGCTTGGGATTTTCTTTAGCCTTCCTGGTGATGTCCCTCTCATAGTCTCTCTCTGCCTTTCTCCTTTTACTTAGGTAGTCATTTCTTGCTCTTTTGTAGGTTTTTCAGGCATTTATGTTTTTTTCCTCCTATACCTTTTCCAGCATTTGTGTCTCCACTCCTTAGCTCTTTTACACTCATTAACGAACCATTTCTCTCTGTCATGAATTACATCTACTTTGGTGACAGGTCTGCAGCAATCTACTATCTTCCCATATTTCTCACAAAAGATGTCATACATATCTTGTACAGGTTTGTTGTAAAATAAGGTTCTCCAGTCAATAATTGCAAAAAGCTCATTAATTTTGATGTAATCCCCTTTTGGACAGTTCCTCCTCATGTCATCAGTGCCTGTACTCTCAGGCAGAATATCTTCAATGATATACTCCATCAACAACACACAGTGGTCACTCTTTCCAAATATTGGTTCATACTCAATTATTTCAATATCCAACACATTATCTATGAATACTAGATCAAGTAGCGATGGCTCGTCCCCACCCCTGGCCCTCGTTGGTTCCATTACATGTTGGTGTAGGAAATTCCCTTGTACACAGTCTAGGAATCTTGTCCCGAATGAGTCCTCACCACTGTGTGGGTCAACATTTATCCAATCTATCTTTATTATTATTAAAATCTCCCATAATCAAAATCCTACATTTTCACTCCCGTGCCATTTAACAACTGAGTTTATGACTTTTATAGTAACTATATGACTTTCCTCATAAACTTCTAGCCTATTCTGGTTCCTTGGTGGGTTATATACAACAGTTATTATAATGCTCTCTGACCCAGTATTTATGTGAGCAACAAGAAATTCCTTGAACTCACTTTCTATAGCCAAGTTTATTTCTTTAACTTGAATACTTTCACTTATGAGCAGTGCTATCCTTCCACCAGTCCTCTCAGATCTTTCAACCCTTAATATTCTGAAGCCCTTAGGAAAAACTGTGACACTGTTTATGTCCTCTCTTAACTTAGCCTCTGTAATTGCTACTATATCTGCCTTACTGTTGTGAATCCTATCTTTGAATTCTACTGCCTTAGCAGCTATTCCATCAGCATTTGTGTACCTCACTTGTGGCTTCGTTTTTGCATTTAATTAAACTCACAATCTCATTTGGGACCAACAGTAATCAAATAAGCACATTACTGTTTGTGAAAACATGAATAATTTTATCCTGACCGGGACTTGAACCTACGACACAAATATAATATATATATATATATATATATATATATATATATATATATATATATATATATATATATATATATATATATATATATATATATATATATATATATATATATATATATATATATATATATATATATATATATATATATATATATATATATAAGAATTCGTTTTATAAGCCCTTACATAA
>JAXCGZ010019441.1:40000-50000 GCA_037179515.1 Halocaridina rubra | reverse complement strand
CCTCATATGACCTACTAAACTCCTGTCCCCACCTAACATTTGCCAACCTCTTCTCGTCCTCTACCTTCCACTTGGTTTCCACATTTTTCTCCATATATCTTTCATACTTCTCCCTACTTTTACACTGCAGCCATTCCTCAAAAGCCCTATTTTTCTCTTCCACCTTCATTTTCACCCCTTCATTCCACCACTCGCTCCCCTTCCTCATGCCACCTCCAACAAACCTCTTTCCACACACTTCACTTGCATGTCCCACAAAACATTCTTTCATCAACCCCCATTCCTCCCCTAACTCCCCTACTTCTCTTTCTTTCACACTGTCATATGCCACTCTCAACCTGTCCTGATATTGCTGTCTCTTCTTTGGCTTTTTCAACTCTTCCACCTTCACTATTTCCCTTCTACATCCCCCCACACTATTTCCCCACTCTTTTGCTACTACCACTTTTGCTTCAACCAAAAAATTATCAGACATCCCAGCAGCCACACCCCTAATTGCATGTACATCTTTCACTCTACCAACCATGCTCTTTGCTACCAACACATAATCCATCAATGCTCTTTCTCTCACTCTTCCATTTGCCACTCTCATCCATGTATATTTATTTATTAACTTCTTCTTAAATAAACTATTACCTATCACCAACTCTTGCTCCACACACATATTTAACAGTCTCTCGCCACTCTCATTCCCACCTGGTTCCCCATACTTTCCTACAACACCTTCTATCTCTCCATCACACACTCTGGCATTCAAGTCACCCAACACAACTACATAGTTCCTTCTACTCAGACCATCCACACATCTAGTTAACTCATTCCAGAATTCATCCTACTCTTCCTCACTTCTCTCACATCCTGGCCCATACGCACTAACAAAAGCCCAACATTCCCTTCCTATCCTAGCCCTCACCCCCATCAGCCTAGATGACACTTCTTTCCATTCCACTACCTGATTTACCATCCATTCACTCAGCAATAATGCCACACCTTCTCTCGCTCTCCCCCTTTCAATCCCAGACACCCTACCCGTCAAATCACCAAATGCCACTTCTCCTTTCTCTTTCATCTTCGTCTCCCACAATGCCAATACATCCTTCCTCCTCCTATCAATCATATATCCAATCTCAAATCTTTTGCTCTCTATCGTACTACAACCACGCACATTTAGACACCCCAAAACTAGAGTTTGGGGAGAAGTTATTCTCCCCTCTACTCCCCTTCTTCTTTGACGTCTCGCAGGAGGTTGATACAAGGGGGGAATTCCTAGTCCCCCCGATCCGTCCACTTTTAGTCGCCTTTTACGACACGCAGGGAATACGGTGAGGCTATTCTTTGATGTTGTGCCCGCCCCACAGGGCACATATATATATATATATATATATATATATATATATATATATATATATATATATATATATATATATATATATATATATATATATATATATATATATATATATATATATATATATATATATTTTATATATATATATATATATATATATATATATATATATATATATATATATATATATATATATATATATATATATATATATATATATATATATATATATATATATATATATATATATATATATATATATATATAAAAGTACAAACTGTTAGCATACAGCACTAAATAGTAAGGAAGCCCATCAATTCCCAATCTCATTCGAATGAGATTGGGATTTTAATTAAATGCTAAAATGAAGCCACGAGTGAGGTTGGGGAATCTGTAATATGAACATAGTGGCATTCAGATAGAATGCATTCATCCCTAAGTATAGCAGATATAAGCTATAAGGTTGGATTCCTTTTATTCCTTCTGTGGTGTGTAGTTGGTAGCGCCTTGACTTAGTAATTATAAGTCCTAGGTTCGAGTCCCGGTCTGGGTAAAAAATGATTCATATATATATATATATATATATATATATATATATATATATATATATATATATATATATATATATATATATATATATATATATATATATATATTGATATATATATATATATATATATATATATATATATATATATATATATATATATATATATATATATATATATATATATATATATATATATATTATATATATATATATATATATATATATATATATATATATATATATATATATATATATATATATATATATATATATATATATATATATATATATATATATATATATATATATTTATATATATATATATATATATATATATATATATATATATATGTATATGTATATATATATATATATATATATATATATATATATATATATATATATATATATATATATATATATATATATATATATATATATATATATACATATATATATATATATATATATATATATATATATATATATATATATATATATATATATATATGTATATGTATATATATAATATATATATATATATATATATATATATATATATATATATATATATATATATATATATATATATATATATATATATATATATATATATATATATATATATATATATATATATATATATATATATATATATATATATATATATATATATATATATATATATATATATATATATATATATATATATATATATATATATATATATATATATATATATATATATATATATATATATATATATATATATATATATATATATATATATATATATATATATATATATATATATATATATATATATATATATATATATATATATATATATATATATATATATGCCTGTGAATTATGTGTGTGTGTGTGTGTGTGTGTGTGTGTGTGTGTGTGTGTGTGTGTGTGTGTGTGTGTGTGTGTGTGTGTGTGTGTGTGTGTGTGTGTGTGTGTGTGTGTGTGTGTGTGTGTGTTTTAAAGACTATAATATTTGTTGGATGCAAAAAAAAAAAAATGGGGTATCGAAAAAATGTAGCAAAAAAAAAAAAACTAGGGTAGCAAAAATGCTGTATCCAAAAAAATAAAAACAGGGTATCTAGGATGCAACAAGCCAAGAAAGCAAAACTCAGTGATATAAGTATCCCTAGATTCAGGTTCCCCAACCCTTTTCAGTCACTTCTCACAATAGACTAGGGATATTGGCATGCAATTCCTTCCTGACCCCCACCAGGTTTTTATATATACAATGTATATATATATATATATATATATATATATATATATATATATATATATATATATATATATATATATATATATATATATATATATATATATATATATATATATATATATATATATATATATATATATATATATATATATATATATATATATATATATATATATATATATATATATATATATATATATATATATATATATATATATATATATATATATATATATATATATATATATATATATATATATATATATATATATATATATATATATATATATATATATATATATATATATATATATATATATATATATATATATATATATATATATATATATATATATATATATATATATATATATATATATATATATATATATATATATATATACATATATACATACATACATACATACATACATAAATGCATACATACATGCATACATACATGCATACATACATACATGCATACATACATACATACATACATACATACATACATACATACATACATACATACATACATACATACATACATTCATACATACATACATACATACATACATACATACATACATACATACATACATACATACATACATACATACATACATACATACATACATACATACATACATACATACATACATACATACATACATACATACATACATACATACATACATACATACATACATACATACATACATACATGCATACATACATACATACATACATACATACATACATACATACATACATACATACATACATATAAACATGCATCCATACATACATACATACATACATACATACATACATACATACATACATACATACATACATACATACATACATACATACATACATACATACATACATACATACATACATACATACATACATATACGAGTATATGCTCTAATAAGCCACTGATAATGGCAAGTAACACAATTTTTGGGGGGTTGTCCATTTTACACACACACACCTCTTTACTTCAGCGAATTAGATCCAGTACATATGCAGGAAAAGAGATAAAATAAGGTTCAAGGCATTCAACACCAAAAAGATAATTGCAAGTAAAATAAAGCAGAATTGAATATGAAGAGGTAAACGAACCCGGAACTCTCCGGACTGATAAAGAAATCAGTCAGTTGCAGTCAGTGATTTACTCAAGCCCTCATTAATTGCACAAGCCATTAAAGGCACAGATTTGTTGACATTCGTTGAAGAGAAGTTGACGAGTAGTGGGACTTAACTTATTCAACTAGCCTGTCAAATAAGAGAACGACACACGAAATGTAAGCGCACACAAACGCACACAGACGCACAAGCACACACAAATATGCGCGAACACACACAAGCACACACGTACACGCACTTCTGATATCAAGCTTCGCAAATATTATCACAATAATTATATTGACACAATTATGATTAAGCAATATGGCTTCTTTCGACATTTTCCATCAATGTTGCAAATTTCATTAAAGCTTAGATTCCTTGTAAAATGTGGAGGGATGTGGAATACGCTCGTCATATATAGAATCTTTTATTATTATTATTGTTTTCCTGTTGACTGTAAACCAAAAAGTGTAAAGCACGTGCTTATCTCTAAGCATCCTGTGATTACGCTTGGTCAAGCCGGAAGCACCACAAATGAACTATTACCTCTGTCCTTTAAAGTAGGGCATCCTCAGAAAGATACTGATTCAAAGGTTAAAGTCCTAAGTCAGTTACAAGAGACATGGTGATGTCGGGTTTTCTGAATAATGACGAAGAGTAACATTTGGTGAAGTATTTGTAAGACACTTTTAGTCGTGAATGCTGAGAGAACTCCAGCTCTTATGTGTTCAGTATTCATGTGTTATATAGCATAGTTATATGAATTATATATGCAGTTTTATTTTGCTTGTTGATTATGAGTGAAATCTGATTTTTGTAGCGATATATAATTTATCGCAAAAGTTTGAGAAAAAGAAAATATTGATGTTGCCTTTTTGCTCACATATGATAAACAAGGACTAAAGTAAGAAAATGCTATTTTGACCAATATGTATTGATCACTGCTTGAAGATATTTAGTAATATTATTCATACATGAAAATACAAGCTGTGAGAATCGTAATTTTCACCAAGGCGGTGAATGAGAACTCAGGTAAATTCAGGTAAACTCAGAATATGTACTCTCCTCACGTACTGCTCTGTAACTGTCTTCTGCTACCACTCATTCTGTCCTAGGTATATTTATGGTCCCTATTTGGAGCGTTGGTTTACGGGTATGTGTTTACCACAACAAGTTCTCAAGTGACTGTTGTCTTATGCATACAACTTATTTTTTTACATTTTATTTTATATTTTAACTTCTGGAAATAAGTTTATTCATCTGTTTCGTCTTCTGCATGAAATTTTATGAACTTTCCCTTAGTTGCTGTATATTCTTGTATAGAAGGTTACGTTTAGCACCTTCGGCCTCAGATGCAGCCTGTTGGCATAGTAAAATATAGATATACAGATCAGCAAACCCAAGGCTATGGCCCGATTTCTTAAACAGTGTAAACCTAGGATACCATATTCTTAGTTAGCTAGACACTCACAAATGGATTTCATAAACGCATCTGACGAGGTTCTGTGTATGGCTAGGATCCCGTTCGGGATCCTGTCCATACACAGAACCGCGTTAGATGCGTTTATGAAATCCATTTTGTGTGTCTAGCTAACTAACATTATGGTATCCTAGATTTACACTGTTTAAGTAATCGGGCCTATTTCACAGGTATATCGTGAATAACACTTCTTTCCTTTTCAGACCAAAGGTTCCTCCCTCTCCACTCCAGTCTTAAGCCCTCTGGGTTGAGTAGCCTCTCTATGGGTGGGCCACTCAGAGGGCCGTCGTATTTGCTCCTTAAAAAGGCTATGAGAATAAATCTTGGGGACGGAATTGGCTAAGCGTATTCATAAGGTTGTCACATCTTGACTGCCCGGGAGTAGAGTTACGGTCTCAAAGAGTTGAGAGATGAAAAGGAAGTGTCTAGTGATGGAGGGCCACTGTTAATATATAAGGGATGGGGCACTTCGGTCTAACAGCCGTGGTTTTACCTTTGCGGATAAATATAAAGCGTTGATTATTAAAGAATAACTGTACGATCGTTCTCGAGATAACGTATGATAATTTTCATCAGTAAGCATTTTGATTTCACCACATGAAACATAAATCTCGACGTACGGTTTGAAGAGAGTGACATTCCCATTTTTAGAGACAATAATATCCAGAGCTTGTTTCCAGATATCACAAAAACTACATTAAGAATTTTTCATAAAATAATTATACACTGAATCTGAAATCACCTCAGTGCTGTCAACTCGAAAGGGCATTCGCCATGATTGACCAACTGGAAATAACCTAACCTAACCTAACCTAACTTAACCTAACCTAAACTAACTCAACCAAGCCTAACCTAACCTAACCTAATATAACCTAGGTTAAGGTGTTCTTTCTCCAGCTGCTTAATTAAGAGATGCGTTATCTCCAGTTTGCCAATTGTGAGGAGTATTTTATCCGGTTGACGGTGCTGAAAAGGTGCCTCTTG
This sequence comes from Halocaridina rubra, assembly GCA_037179515.1. Lineage (NCBI taxonomy): Eukaryota > Metazoa > Arthropoda > Malacostraca > Decapoda > Atyidae > Halocaridina > Halocaridina rubra. The sequence continues at coordinate 43,252 of JAXCGZ010019441.1, read as the reverse complement.
TCCTGTTTATCAGTTTTATTAAGGTATTTCACGATGCTTGCAGTGTAAAATAAGTAAATGAGAAAAGAAATACATCGCATTTAAAATCACATTATGAGATTTATCTCAGTTTCAAGTAAATAAGTAAAGAAATGCATTAGAACTTACATAAGAAAAAAAAAAAAAGATAGACCTTCTCTACCTTCTTCATCTTTTTACGTAGATGAACTATATATATATATATATATATATATATATATATATATATATATATATATATATATATATATATATATATATATATATATATATATATATATATATATATATATATATATTTTTTTTTTTTTTTTTTTTTTTTTTTTTTTATGGCTTATGGTTCTGTGATAGATAATCATAGTTGTTCTTTTTATGAGTATTAAAAATTGCCTGGGGATGTACTCTTTATTTCCTATATAGCTTCCAAACAAGCGAGTTCTGTAAGCCTGTAGGCTTATGAGGATATTGATGTTTCCGGACCATGTTTTAAGAATCTAATAATTATTATTTATACTCATTCCAGTATTTTTACATTCTTGTGCTCTATTATAATTATCATACATTATTCAGAATTCTTAAGGTATCTTCTGTCTCGAAAGTTGTCAGATATATCTTTACTACGTAAAAAAATGAAGAAAGTAGAGAGGTGCCATCTTTTTTTTTCTTATGTAAGTTCTAATGCATTTCTGTACTTATTTACTTGATACTGAGATTAAATCTCATAAGGTGACTTTAAATATATATATATATATATATATATATATATATATATATATATATATATATATATATATATATATATATATATATATATATATATATATATATATATGGTTATGGCTACGTAAGGATATTGAAGAAAATTATTAGATCCTTAGTACTTTGCACTTTCAAGTGTATTTCTTATCTGCAGAAGAACCTGATTTATACAAACGAATGAAGTGATATAAATCCATACAGATAACAGGAGAAAAAACGATATTAGCAACCCAAACTGTCTAAGAAAGAAGATCATGTGCTTGACCATACTAACATATGTTTTTTGCAATGGTTAAGGCGTGAAACTAGGTAAATTATAGACGGTCAGTGGTAGGAGTAAACGGGAACATATTAAATTACTAAAAATAGTAGTAATAGTGAATACACTCAATCTTAATAATAATAATTATAATAATAATAACAATAATAATAATAATAATAATAATAATAATAATAATAATAATAATAATAATAATAATAATAATAATAATAATAATAATATTAATAATAATAATAATAATAATAATAATAATAATATTAATAATAATAATAATATTAATAATTATAATAATAATAATAATAATAAATAATAATAATAATAATAATAATAATAATAATAATAATAATAATAATAATAATAATAATAATAATAATAATAATAATAATAATAATAATTATAATTATAATAATAATAATAATAATATTAATAATAATAATAATAATAATAATAATAATAATAATAATAATAATAATAATAATAATAATAATAATAATAATAATAATAATAATAATAAAAATAATAATAATAGTAATAGTAATAATAACAATAATAATAATATTAGTAATAATAATAATAACACCAGTAATAACAGTAGTAGTAATAATAATAATGATTATAAAAAAATATAATGATTATAATAGAAATAATACTAACCAACAATAACAAGAACAACTGTACAATAATAAGGACAAAAATAATGATATAAACAGTAATCATGAAAAAGCAAATAAGCAAAAAACAAAAGTCATAATAATGATAATATTATAAATTCTAACCATAATAGTATTTTAAAGATATTCTTATGATGATTATGGAATGATAATAGTAATGGTATAATAATAGTAATAATAAGATAATAAAAATAACTATTAATAAAAAAAAATTGAGGTAAAAATAAATCAGTTATAGATAAAAAGAATATTATGTTATTTCCAAAATTACTTTCTTCAAACTTGAATGAAGCATACTTAATAATATGGGATCAATTACAAATAAACCATGACTTAATACTTCGGTGCTCGGTTAAGTAAATCATTGCAGATTCCAAGGTGTTTCTAGTAATATCATTACTTATTACTAAGATAGGGGCATTGTTCCAGTCAAAATGGTGACTGCAATCAGCATATTGCTTGAACAAAGCACTGGAAGACTGACAATTTCGAATGTTATATTTATGTTGATTGACACGATCTTCTAATGATTTGCTAGTCTGGACTATACTTATCACAGTTTTTACATGGACTCTTGTATATAATATTAGAAGCGGAAGCCGGACTATTTTTAATAAGCATATTGCAAAAAGTATTGTCATATTTTAAAACTTAAAGAGCATTTAAATGTCCCCAAAATCTTGACTAAGCTATGACATCCCTGAAAATAAATATGCGTTTTGCAGCACTGAAGTGGATATTAAAAAAACAATTAAGATAAAAAAAAATATTTGTTTCCAATATCAATGATTTTATCAATCTCAGCATCAAAGAATTCGTGGCTTGCAATGCGGAAAGCTTGCAGAAACACTGAAGAAAAGATAGAGATTTTTATATTAAGATCATGACCAGAATAAAAATGCACATAGCATAGATTATTTGTGGGCTTTATAAAAATATTAAGCATCAGTGAAAAAGGTTTTCTAGGTGACATAATGTCCAAGAATGGCAACCTATTATTATTTTCTTTTTCTAACGTGAATATAATAGAGGGAACAAAATTAATTTACTTGGTCAAAACCTCATGAACATTGATATGAGTAAGGGAAAAACATAGTACATGATCAACATAACAAAACCAATGAAAATTAGTATTTATAGGGTCAACAGTTTGACGGTACTGTCTTTCGGTAAAGAGGAAAGAAACAGTTAAACTGTACATATTCATATCTGCAGTGACAACAAGATTCTGAAGTTTTTCAGTCAGGTCATAGGAATTTAATATATAAGAGGATGATATTTTTCCTAGCAAATGGTACAATAAATGAACTAAAAGCTTAGACAGCTTATAAGATATAGAACCAACAGAACTAATATTTGGGCGCCTAGGTAATCCAGACATGAGAGTTTTTACTAATCCATAAAGATATGGGAATCTATACTTGGACAATTAAGGACATGTGGTTTTTTAATAATACGTTTTAAATTACTGTAGAAGTATTTTATTACATCATCTAAGGGATTATTTTTAAACTGCAAATATGT
>JAXCGZ010019441.1:25000-32500 GCA_037179515.1 Halocaridina rubra | reverse complement strand
ATTATTATTATTATTATCATTATTATTCATTTATTCATTTATATGTTTTTGCGGTGTTGTTTTTATTGTTGCTTTATTAGTTGAAGTAGTAGTAGTAAGAGCAGCAGTTTATTTAATATCGTTTCAGGTTTGCATATTTTCTTCATACTGTTATTTGATTAACGATATTACATACTCCCAACGGCCCTTGAGCACTTGAATATTTGGCTGTGGGTTACAGTATATAATGTTCCATTTTTGTTATTATATTTCTACCTAATTTAAGAGGTACGCGTAGCAATTATCTAAATTTTGATAATGTTATACTAGCAAACATTAATTAAAGCAAACGTTAAGCATCATCATCATAATTTTCCGACGTCACAGTATGCTGCAAATGCCTTCACAAAACTGGTACAGTATCTCTTACTTTTTTACGTCTGCTTAGAACCTTATGAGACTTGCATTATGCATATTACATCCTAGAGCTTACTATCTGGTATCTTCTTCCTCTTCTTCTTTTCATTCTTCTACTTTCTTATTCTACTTCTTCTTTTTTTCTTCTTCTTCTTCTTCTGCTTCTCATTCTTCTACGTCTTCTTCTCCCTTATTCTTATTCTTCTTCTACTACTACTACTAATACTACTACAACTACTACTACCACTATTTCTCCTTTAATTCTCTTTTCTTTTTCTTCTTATTCATTGTTTTTCCTTCTTTGTCGCCTTCGCATGGATGCGATTTACTCATTCATAGTTTGTATAAATTCTTAACTTATTGGTAATTTCTTTCCGTTTGCATACATGAAACATTATTTCTTTTAGATTTGTGGATTATGGGACTTTTTTAAGCTTAATTATATTGCAATTTAAAATTATATTAGAGAAAAAAGATTAATGCATATTCTCAAAGAATTAGTATCTGTTACTAAGCACAAGTGTGGTCAAGAAGATCTTTACTTATGGGCGATCAACTTGACACCTGGAACCGCAAGAGAGAAAGAGAAAGGGCCTGGAGGAACTCCAGCCGTGGTCTCCTATTCCTATAGCCGGATAGCTCCCACACAACGGTGGCGAGTAAATCTACTAGTATACCAAACGAATTTCGTATGATTTTTTAGAGAACTTTTATATTATTCTTAATTAATAATCGCAGAGTGCTCTTCTGTCATCAATAAATTATTACACTATATTTTAATTTTAATTACTTGCTATGATATTTCAAATTAATTGCAAATTCTATTAATATTTTATCATACATTGCCAAATATAGAATGTAATGTTTAACAATTGCAGTATCACTGGGATTGCCCATGTGCACGTCCCCATGTACAGTTATCTGAATAAATTAAAAAAAAACTTTTTTATAGAAATCTAGAGTTAAAGTAGTGGAATTATTATTATTATTATTATTATTATTATTATTATTATTATTATTATTATTATTATTATTATTATTATTATTATTATTATTATTATTATTAGTATTATTATTATTATTATTATTATGATCATAATTATTATTATTATTATTATTATTATTATTATTATTATTATTATTATTATTATTATTATTATTATTATTATTATTATTATTATTATTATTATTATCATTGTTATTATTATTGTTCGTTATCATTCTGTGCTGAAAGTAGTTGTTTTTTCTTCAAAGATTCATCTCCTCATCACTAAGCTCTTCATACCACCGTTACATTGAAGAAGGTAATATTTTTGAAGTAATAACGAAATGCTGCTAACAATATTTGTATAAGAGACATCTGAAGTGAACGCGTAATTTTTCTACCCGGGGCACCAATAGTCTGATATCTTGTGTATGCGAATTTGGTACCGATAGAAAAACAGAGAAAGCCTGACTGTGCAGATTTCTTTACTCTCTGCAAAAATTACCCTATCACTTAGCCACTTTCTCTCATCTTCCAAATGGCAGTTTATCATAATTGAAAGCATTCATATTTGCCAATGAGATGCAAAAAATGTAGGGGACCTTTTATTGGGGGAGGTATATCTTAAAAACTGATATTCTTCTAGAATCAGTGAATTTAAGTTACGGAGAAAACTCCAGAGTTCAGTGTTTAATGTTGAATAAGGGATGAATTCGTGTGCTTAAGTCCAGTAACATTCTGTCATTTATCAAACTGTCTTTATAATAATATGGTGAAGATTTCTCTATAGTTCAATCGCGTGATGGAAGTGATGGCGTTGGTTGTGGGTGGTTACCTGCTCAGTGAAGGGATTCCATTCTTAATGAAGACCAAGGTAGGACTATCGTCTAGCCTAGACTATAGAGACAATAAACTGGTGTTTGACCTCAAATTCTTGAAGCCACTCCTCTTGCTTCATGTCTGATGCCAGCTAAATAGCCGGTAGTCAAGAGAGATAAGGGGTCTGGATCCAGTTCCTTCTAATTAATCAGCAGCCATTTATTATCGTAACCCGATTCATTATGCACAGGCCATTATGCCGTCTACGGTAGCATCTTAAATGTCAGTATGGAATACTTTTATGTTACGCTTGCATTGTAATTAATAATATATAATAATAATAATAATAATAATAATAATAATAATAATAATAATAATAATAATAATAATAATAATAATAATAATAATAATAATAATAATAATAATAAAAATGATAATAATACTAGTAATAATAATAATAATAATAATAATAAAAATAATAATAATAATAATAATTATTATTATTATTATTATTATTATTATTATTATTATTATTATTATTATTATTATTATTATTACTATTATTTTTATTATTATTATTATTATTATTATTATTATTATTATTATTATTATTATTATTATTATTATTATTATTATTATTATTATTATTATTATTATTATCATTTTGACATACTGGTTTTCTTCTTGCCATTATCTTTTTGCACTGCTACTAATTGTGTAAGTGCAAAATAGTGACAGAATTATTGCTCTGATATTCGAGAATGCAAAGGATGCGTTGCTAAACATGTGCTTGTTGTTATAAACTTCTTTTTTTCATATTCATTATATATATATATATATATATATATATATATATATATATATATATATATATATATATATATATATATATATATATATATATATATATATATATATATATATATATATATATATATATATATATATATATATATATATATATACATACATATATATATATATATATATATATATATATATATATATATATATATATATATATATATATATATATATATATATATATATATATATATATATATATATATATATATATATATATATATATATATATATATTTTTTTTTTTTTTTTTTTTTTTTTTTTTTTTTTTTTCAGAGTTGGGGTTCTCTGCAGTGATTAAACAGTCTGTACACGTTAATATAATTTTTTTTGGAAGTAAAATTTCTATTTAGAAATTTTACTAACTGCATATTTATAATTATTCGCACTTCCTTTTCTTTGTTCTCATTCGTATTGATCATATATTCTTTAAGTTTTATAGTCTAAGGAGAAGAAGAGAGAAAAATATACCACACAATTTTTAGCATCAGATAGAGGATACTCCAGTGCATATTGAGATGTAAAACTGTTCCCCATCATCTATTATCCTTCGGTGTTTTCAGTAAACAATCGAAGGGCTATAAAAGAAGAGCAGCTGCTGCAACACCTCAAACAGCTTTGTCAGGTACAATTTAAGGGGTTGAAAATTACTCTGTAGACTTCCTCTTTTTTCAAACCTTTTTGTTAAATACCTCAAATGTCCAGTAACTGTCTTCACTAGAAAAACTGCGGTAGGATGAAATTATGCTTGGGCAATATCAATAATTTATAATCTTTTATATCCTGTAAAAAGTTTCTTGGCCTTGAATAAAGCCTCGTTGATGGACTAATCAAAGCAGTTCAAAAACTTAACCAATGTATCACAAGTTGCAAATATTCCTATTCCTTGCCCGGTATATAATTACTCTTCTGAATTCATTTTTCAATATACTCACTGGGTATCTATGCCACTAAGAGTGATTATTCAAGTTTATTTCTCACTGCTTCTCCTTATGATATTCAAAGCATATTTCAGGCATATTACTCAACACAGACGCAAATTGTTGGAGTCAGTGGAAGCCTATGACTAGAGCAAGGATCGGGAGGAGGTTGGTCCAGATGTTATGGTACTCGCTTCTCTATGACGTTCCTAACAGATGCTTTTTCGACCGTTGTCCACACTCTGTACTTCTCGTTCGTTGCTGAGAGCTTCGTTCAACAATGATGAGAATGTGATGTAGTATTTGTCATCTACCTCACTATTTATGATGATTATACTCAGTTGAAAAGCCTAAAACGAGCAGTAACTAGCCGTAAAGAGGCGATAATTCAATTTGTATACTTGTAAATATGGTATGATTTGAATCGCTCTTCTGAGATAACTTTTGCGGCAGAGGACAGCTTGAGGATGATTTGTTTATTAATCAAATAAATGTACATGGGGACTTTTGCATACGGGCACTCCCAGTGATATGCAGTTGTTAACATTGCAATCTATATTTGGCCATGTATAAATCAAATGTTAATGCAATTTCCAATTCATTCTAAAAAACAATAGCAAGTGATTAAAAATAGCACATAGTGTAACAAATGACTGATGGCAGAAGAGCACTCTGCGATTATTAATTATGACTAATATATAGTAAACAATACTTAGTTTGATTATGTTTACAACATCTGGTGTTAGGTTCTATAATTCTAGATTGATTTTCATGTAATAAAATTTTCATCAGCCCTTGCTGAGTGGTATCATTTAAGTCAAATCTCCACTTTACAAGGAAGATTTTCAAAAGATACCACATAAACACTACAGACAATTTGAAACAGATATTGTATAACAACGCTCAAATTAGAGTAACAAGTTGATATATATACATGCAAGCACACACACACACACACACACACACACACACACACACACACACACACACACACACACACACACACACACACACACACACACACACTATATATATATATATATATATATATATATATATATATATATATATATATATATATATATATGCACACACAACGCATATTCATGCATATATACATATATATATATATATATATATATATATATATATATATATATATATATATATATATATATATATATATATATATATATATATATATATATATATAACTGGTTAGATGGAGCTTCATAATCATACTTATCTGAAAGAGAGAGAGAGGAGAGAGAGAGAGAGAGAAGAGAGAGAGAGAGAGAGAGAGAGAGAGAGAGAGAGAGAGAGGAGAGAGAGAGAGAGAGAGAGAGAGAGAGAGAGAGAGAGAGAGAGAGATTGTGGTATTCATTTCAGCAGAAAAAAAATTTATTGGTCCCTTCCACCGATACATATGCAGCACACATATATACACATACACACAAGTACACACGTATGACTTGTCACGTACCCGGATGCCTTTAAGACCTACCTCCAATATTATTACTTTATTGCGCTATTGGCCTGCTGGACACTATATTGACTGCTCTTTGTTCTACAACCTAATAGGAATTATTCATAAATTTTAAAAATTTATCTTTTGGTTATACACTTGAGTTGGAAGACCAAACTTGTGAGATACTCCAAGTGGATCAAAACAAAATGAGGAAGCATAAAAATGATGATAATAATAATAATAATAATAATAATAATAATAATAATAATAATAATAATAATAATAATAATAATAATAATAATAATAATAATAATAATATTAATAATAAAAATAATAAAAATAATAATAATAATATTAATAATAATAATAATAATAATAATAATAATAATAATAATAATAATAATAATAATAACAGTAGTAATAATGATAATAATAATAATAATAATAATAATAATAATAATAATAATAATAATAATAATAATAATAATAATAATATTGATAATAATAATAATAATAATAATAATAATAATAATAATAATAATAATAATAATAATTATTATTATTATTATTATTATTATTATTATTATTATTATTATTATTATTATTATTATTATTATTATTTATCTTTTTTATTATTATAATAATAAAAATAATAATAATAATAATAATAATAATAATAATAATAATAATAATAATAATAATAATAATAATGATAATAATAATAATAATAATAATAATAATAATAATAATAATAATAATAATAATAATAATAATAATAATTATAATAACTATAATAATAAATATAATAATGATAATAAGAATACACATATACTCATTGCTCTCTCCCCTTGTAATGGTGGTGACCGAACCAAGAAACTTCATAAAATTATAATAATAATAATAATAATAATAATAATAATAATAATAATAATAATAATAATAATAATAATAATAATAATAATAATGAGAGTTGAGGAAAGAGTAATAGGAGACCGATTACGAGCAGCAGATGAAGATTATGAAGAGAAAACAGAGAAGAATTGAAAGGTAGAATCGTCGGGAAACGCATGGAGAAGAGAGGAAGATGGGGACTGGAGAAGATCGTTGAGGAAGAGAAGAATCAGAGCCCTCTGGAACACTATAGGTTACGGGAAATGAACTAGATGTTGTACCACTATAAACCAAAGGTATAAAAGAGTCAGACAGGAAACTGGAAATTTAAGAACAGGGAGAAGGGATAAAACCATAAACAGGAAGTTCGGCCAACAAAGCCTTATGCTGCACTTTTTCCAAAGTCTTAGAGATATCGAGGGCGACGACAAAGGAGTCACCATAGGTTTTCAGAAAAGATAACCATAAATGAGTGAGGTAGGACAGGAGGGCACAAGTGAATATTGCCTTGCGGGAGCCGTACTGGCAATCAGACATAAATGACTTAGATTCAAGGTGTTTCAAGAAGTGAGAATTGAACAAAGTTTAGAATACTTTAGTGACAGCATAGTTAGGATGGAATAGACTGACCACCCATCTTAGGAACAGGCTGAACTAGTGTTCTTCCTAGATGATGGATAGCTTCAGTTTGAGAGATTGAGGCAAAAAAGACGGCAAAGCACGAGAGCCAGTTCATCTGCTAGCTCCTTTTAGAACCTTGCAGGGATACCATCCAGTCTGGATGCTATGTTCGTCTTCAGACAGCTAAAATCTTTGTGGACTTTGCGTGAAGAAAATATAGGGGAGGGCATAGGGTTAAAGAGGGGTAAAGTACGAGGAACAGGTGTGTTGAAATCGCTTAAGGAAAAGTTGAGAGATAAATGAGAGCCAAAGACAGTGGCTTTGTCAGTTTGAGAGCAAGCTATAGAACCGTCAGGATGAGTGAGAGGGGGAAATCTTGAATTACAGAAGTTTTTTGAGAACTGTTTTTGCTAAGGACCAGAAACATCCATCAGTGGGAATGGAGGTAAGGCTATCAACTTCTCTTCCAAAATTTAAGGCTTTGCACTTAGGAATCTGTGCAGTGTGGTGATTCCTAACGTTAATTAAAGCAGAGCG
>JAXCGZ010019441.1:15000-20000 GCA_037179515.1 Halocaridina rubra | reverse complement strand
GCCCGTCACTCCCCCGATTTGGGCATTCTAAAAGCATGACTTTTTACTCTCTCAATTCAAAGCGCGTTCAGATACCTCATGAACAAATACCATTAGTTGTGATTTGTAGAATAGCAAGTAAAGAGGGAAATGATGCATAACATTTTATGTTTTGTATCAATAAAAGCATGCCAAAATTTAATCTACAGCACCGTTTTCTAGTGCAGTGTTCTTCAACCTTTTCTAAGTTCAATCACCCTTCCGGGAGCTGTTGACTCAGTCCTAAATATTAGTGATATAGGTGCTAAATGTATAATAAAATAAAATAGTGGTGCATACATTTTGTATTTCTACTTTTAAATATACATATCATGTGTTTTTCCAAATGGTTATGAGTTTAATATACTAATGTAATACATAAAACAGTAATACTTTAATCTCAATCTACATTAATTTAATCCTTGACACTTACAGTTTTCTTCCTAAAACACCTTTTCGTACTGTGTACTCTCATACACACTGGCTATGCCACGTACCCTCCATGTACCCCATTATTTCCAAGTACACTTTGAAAAAATTCATGCACCCTGGGGTGCACCATGCACCCAGGTTGACTATCACTGTTCTAGAATATTTGTATCACTGTGACATGGTTGCCAGATACGAATTATGTAGTGGTAATAATTTTGCAGTTTCTGCTTAGAACAACAGCATCTAAAAGTACTTAAAATATAACTCTAGTAAGCACTAATACATACGAGAGTGAAACGATTTAAAGTCTTATTTGAAAAGTGTCTCTTTTAGCTATTACTGAAGGTAATTTTTTTAAAGCGTTTCATTGATGCTATCAATTAAAAAAAATAATTGTCTTAATGAATTTTGAATAAAAGACTCTGGAGTTAGAGAGGTGCAGAGGGGTTTCCTTTATATTAATGCAATTACCCTTGGCAGTGTCTGGCAATGCTTGTTACAATGGTTAGATAACCCTCTGGCAATTCCTTCCTTCCTTTCTTCCTTCCTACTCTTTCTGTCTCTCATTCTTAGCCCGTTAATCATATCAGTTACATTTCTCTGTGAGAGGACTGTCAACACCCCTTCCACCCACACATTGCTTCCCTCTAACAACTTCCAACGATTCCCTCTCTCTCTCTCTCTCTCTCTCTCTCTCTCTCTCTCTCTCTCTCTCTCTCTCTCTCTCTCTCTCTCTCTCTCTCTCAATAGAGTGAAACGATGTAGCAGAGAGTTCGTTTGAACAGGATGGGAGAGGATGGTTTTGTACAACATTTTTTAATCTTATTTCGCCGTTCTTCTTTTTCGTAGTATTTTTATATTATATTTCATATAATCAGTTCTGTGTTATATTTACCCTGAATTTACTCTCATTACAATCTCTGTCTTAGGATTGTGCCCTTATGAAGAAAGTAGTATAGAACATTTAATGATAGCAAAAGATTATATACAAAAGTAAAGCTCAGAGAAACGCAGAATGCACAAACAGAATTATACAGCAACATACAGAAAATATATGTATAATTCAATATAATTAATGGCCACCAAAGTGAGGATAACGAGCAAGAATGAAAGGTTGTCATCATTAAGTAATGAGAGAGAGAGAGAGAGAGAGAGAGAGAGAGAGAGAGAGAGAGAGAGAGAGAGAGAGAGAGAGAGAGAGAGAGAGAGAGAGAGAGAGAGAGAGAGAGAGAGAGAGAATTATCTTTTCTGCTGAATAAATATGACGTAAGGAATTGGTCTCTCAGACTTAGATGATGGCTTCTTGTCCATTCATTTCGAGTTTGCTTGTTTGCTTATTTTTGCAGTTTTCTTAGTATAAATGGATATATTCCCTTGCATATAAATTCCATTTCATATTTCACACAGTTTATGTATTCTTTTCATAGAATTCATATCTTCTCTTGAGCAGAACTTATATTTTCCGTTGCTAAGGATATGCTTTTTCTAAACCATATCATTTATTCAAGATATTTTGCATATTTTATTCATAGAATATTTATTTTCCTCCAATAAGAATTTGCATCCTCTTTTGCATAGAATTTACCTTTTGTTATTCGGATTTGCTATATTTTATTGCTCAGGAATTGCGTTTCCTTTTGCTTAGAACTTTGCATTTTATCATATGTAGAATTTGCGTTTTTATTTGCTTGAAATTTTCTCTTTCACAGAATTTATTTGACCCTTAAGGTAGAATTTACATACTAATCATATTTTGCTCTCTGCATGGAATAAAGGTTTCATCTTACATAGAGTTTACTCCTTTTTTCTTTTGTGAAGACTTCACATTTACTTCATTTTTCTTTTAATACCGTGACATGTTGCTTTATATAATTACATATTTTTCTTAGGACCTAAAGATTTTTTTGCTATATTTAAGATTTCAACAACAACAAAAACAGTTATTATTGATGAGTACATCTATATTTAATGTAGCAGATCGATGTAATTATAGAATGTCAATTAAACATAGGTTAAGTAATGAAAAAGAGAGTAGATTACCTGATGATTTGCCAAAGTCCTTTTTTTTATTATCATTAAGGCATTATTTATTCTATGGTTTGTTACTCTTGCTATATAAATACAGAGAACGTCATGAACAGCTTGTGCAGTTCTGTTTATTGAATTAAAAGGCATGTCAACATAATTCATGGAGGACAATGGCGAAAAGTTGCACCAGTGATGCAATTTATCACAAAGAGAGCAAAATCATTCATCATTCTTCATGCAAGTAAAAAATCCTTCTTCTCACGCTTTTGTTTGCTTTCTCTCTTACCCTTCCAACTGTCCCGGACTCCTACCGTCACATATTACTGTTTACTCGCTAAACTCTCCATTAATTTTTTTTTTCTGGGTTTAACTTTTTTTGAAGAAGTGAAAAATCTTCAAGTCACTCTGGTCTCAGCTTTCCTCTTCTCACGTCATGAATCACTATTCAGATTCAGTGTCCCCTTGTCCATCATGAAGACGATTCCTTTTCCTCTTAGCATGTGTCCCTCGAGCTCTTTTGCATCATTGCATATGCCTTGCTTCTGTACAATCTATATCAGAAAACGAAAAGGAAAAATAATGGCGAATCCAATTTCTATGTATTATACTATTAGCATAGCATGGGTGCAGGTGCCAGATAGAGGCCATCCCTCAGATACGTAAACATATACATATGTAGACACGTGTTTACAAATTTTCCCTCATACACAATATGTACTTGTAATTTACCATCAAACTTTTAAGTATGTAAATGAGAATATGTACACGTCGTCTCTTGCTCAGATATTTATGCATATGCATAGCCACACGGATATTCTGAGTCCTCCCCAAACACATATGTATTTACATGAGTTTATTATGTACTCAATGAGTCTCCTTTAGACGCATAAGAAGTAATTGTTGTTTGAACTCTGTGGTCAGTTCTTACACATATACGCATTTTCACTGATAAATGGTTAGGCTTTTCCCTTAGTACATGTTTCCGATGTTTTCTTTTTCTTTTTCTTCTCAGACGCATGGACAATTACCTTGATACAAAAACATTTACGATCTGCCTCAGACACAGTTATTCATTTGAATAACTGTCCATGCAGACTACCCCTTGAATCTATATGCATTTACATAGCTACATGTACAGGCAGTTTTCCCTTTAAACACATAAACTTTTACATAGATAAATTTCCAGGAAGATTTACCCTTAGAGGAAGGAGTACAATCCTGTTCACAAGGTATAGTGAATTCCAAAATGATAAATTGAAAATGATAATGTTTTTGGTTTTGTTTGACAGTGAGGATAAATTTCGACATTGTACGTTGAGGGATAATACTGGTAGGATATGTTTATTCTGTGAGTAATGTAGGCAACTTTATTTCCCTTTATTTAATAAGAATCAAAATTTCTGAACCAAAAGGAAGAGCGTCATGTCACTAATGGTTTATGGAAAGCTAATGAGAATCATATTACAAAAAAGTTCCTCACGTTACGTTATTTCCTCTTAATTAATCTAACTAGTTGTATTATTATTAAACCGTTTATTCGCCTTCTCATTCATTGTCTCATTAAAACGTGTTAGACGTTTGTTAATTATCTGTCAAGACAACATATGTTATGTATTACTTTGTTGGTATCATTGTTCTGAGTAGCTTTTTATCGACACTAATTGACAACGATTATACCCATATCTGTGAAAGTAGTTATGATTCCCTTTATTATATTATTATTATTATTATTATTATTATTATATATTATATATATATATATATATATATATATATATATATATATATATATATATATATATATATATATATATATATATATATATATATATATATACTTTCGACAGTGTGGCAGAAGGTTCTGTTAGCCAAACTTCATGCTTTATTTTCTTTACTACTCTCTGTTTTCTAAGTTGTAGTTGATTTTTATTTTTTATGATTGTGACACCAGGACGGGCCAAAAAAATTAAAAAATAAAACAGCCCTCATCGGGCCTGGGCACGAAGAATACATAAAGTAAAGAGAAACCGAGATGGAGAGTGTAATGACTTGTCAGATGTGAAAGGATAATAAAAGATGTGTGATGAATATCCAAGAATATTCAGTGTAGCTGTAGGCATAGAAAAAAAAACCGTAACTGAAGGAAGACTTAACATCGAACTGTCCTGGACAGACCTATTTAAGTTCAAAAAACCTTCAGCTGTAGTATCGCAACGGGCGGCTGGTGGCGCATCATCTAGCTTATTCCCAATTACCAGTGAGGTTCCACAGGGTTCTGTTCTTTCACCTACTATGTTTCTTCTCTTCATAAGTGATCTCTAGTCCCCAGTCTCCTCTCTTCTCCAAGCCTATACCTGTTTCCTCTGTTTTCTTTTGCATCTCGAAATAAGACTCGAATCACTCTTTCTTTAACTCATCAATCCAATTTACCGTGATTAACTGAGTGGGGCACCAAAATATTAATAAGATTTATCGCCTTCAAAACTCAGTTTCTGGCTATTTTTTTTTTTTTTTATCTTTTT
>JAXCGZ010019440.1:0-55715 GCA_037179515.1 Halocaridina rubra | reverse complement strand
TCATGAAAGTAATGCAGAGGTATATTAAAACCCAGCAGGGAGCTGGATATTCATTACACATCTTTTATAATCCCTTCACATCTAACAGGTCATTACACTCTCCATCTCTGTTTCTCTTTACAACCTGATAAAGTCTGTTTTATTTTATCATTTTTGGGCCCATCCTGGTGATACAATAATCTAAAAAAAAAAATATATATATATATATATATATATATATATATATATATATATATATATATATATATATATATATATATATATATATATATATATATATATATATATATATATATATATATATATATATATATATATATATATATATATATATAAATATATATATATAAATATATATATATATATATATATATATATATATATATATATATATATATATATATATATATATATATATATATATATATATATATATATATATATATATATATATTTATTTATTTTTTTATTTTTTTATTTTTTGCCAAAATAAAACCGCGATACAGTGAGAACGCGAACCAAGAAACGCAATAAACCGGGGGAACACTGTATATATATATATATATATATATATATATATATATATATATATATATATATATATATATATATATATATATATATATATATATATATATAAATATATATATATATATATATTATATATATATATATATATATATTATATATATATATATATATATATATATATATATATATAAAATATATATATATATATATATATATATATATATATATATATATATATATATATATATATATATATATATATATATATATATATATATATATATATATATATATATATATATATATAAAAGGAGCAGCTGTCTAAGTTAAAAACATATTTGCATAGGAAGGAATGTTTTGTATGTAATCAATTTCTACTTCTTTAGTGAAGCTTTGCTAATATTCCTCTAGATTCTTTCTGTTTGTGTCAACATTTTTTTAACGATTGAAACATTGTGTACACACAATTTCAGTCAGCAGAGTAAACCAAACTAAGCAAATATTTTTGCAATTGAGAGAATACAAACTTCTTTTTGCCGTATTTATATAATTGGCTCAGATAATGAAAATATATTATCAAGATCAAGCACAGATTTCACAAAATAACCCAAAAATATCTTGCTCACCCAAATTGTTTCATATTCACTTAGTGTGGTTTACTAAACTATATAGTATTGCACTTTGTACCAACTCATTTTATTTTTTGTTCTTTTTGTATCCTGATTATCAAGGCCCTTTCAAGATAAAGCATATCTAACCCTGCTCTCCATCTCCTTAGCTTTAATACCTGGTAACTCTGTCTGATAAAGTCTTTATTAGTTATATATTACCTAGTCTAGATAGCCTAGTTGAATGCGAAGTTTCTGTTCCTCTTACCAGAGCTCCTTTTTAGCAGGAATCTCTTAAACTTTTTCCTTTCAAATTTCATTCTATTGGTCTTTTTTTTTAGGCGCTTAGCTCTCTGTCATCTGTTATCTGTCTTCACACTTGAATTACCTTCTGTTTTATGTCCATCTCTCTTTAGCCTAGAACCCCAACCTTACTCAAAAATAATATACTATTCAACCTAATCTCCATGCTGTTCATCTCACATAGTATGCAACATATCACCTAAAATACTTTTATGAAAGGTTTTTGCATTCTTATTCTCTTTTGGTTTTCGTCACTTCCTCGCCAACCTCTGCTAATTTTCCCTTGAATTGGCCACTAGGGTTGTGTCAACTCTTAATACCTGTATCACATCTCGACGACTTCCCTCATCTACCAGTCTATCCTTCATCATCACTAAATACCTGTCTCTGTCATTATGCTGTCCACATATAGCTTAATCATCACTTTAATACAGAAACTATGTTTTTAAGATATTATGAAACTATTTATTTTTGTTGCCTGAGGAGTTTGAAAGGAAATTTTTTTAGGGTGTGATGTAATCTACAATGAATAACTCTTTATTTGCCAAACACTTATATGCATGTTTTTGAACTTTAATGTTTTTTTATTCTTACTGGTACCTCAACCAGTAAATAGTTATCTCAATCAGTAATAGTGGAATTTTATATTTGAATAGTACACTTATTCCTGATGATAATGACAGCAAAGCCTAGAGTTACTAGGGGATGTATTAGCTACTTTTATGCTATGAAATTTAAGTTACTTAAAACTATAGTGCCTTCAGTAGTATTAATATATTGTATCAGTTTTGTATTTTGTTACTTAGACGTCTTTAATTTACTAGCTTAAGACTGTAATGCCTTTAGTTGCAGAAATATTGTAGATATTTTTTATATTTATTATACTTATTGATATACATAATGTGTATTTCAGAAAACTTCAGCGTACAAACGACGAGATGCAGGAGTCTGTTGAGAACTTAGAGGTGCAGGTGGAGCACCTTCAATCCCGTTTAAGGTCGTCTCAGGCATCCTCCCTTCCACTTCGCACAGCTAACCTCTTGCAAGACTCTGATGATGACCATGCACAATTCTAGCGTAGGGAGATAGGCATACTGCCAGAAAGTATCATACAACTTTATAAGTTACATAATCAACTTGTATTTTGGGCATTTCATAACGACTATATTTATGAACTGCAAGCCTTAATTAACTGTAATTCATTAAATATACTGTATCTTTTTCTTATTATTTTTTATTACGTCACAAAATGTTATGGAGGTTAGTTGCATCCCTGAAGTTAAGTTTTTTAGTGTACTGGTTAAGTAATATTAGTCTAGCAATGCTGATTGACACATCAGTTTGAGAAAAACTTCACGGGAATCTTGCTGAATAAAGTATTCACTCTACATTAGTCAAACGTTATATAGAGGTTAGTTCCATATATATGAAGCAGTTTTCTCCTTAATTTTTAAGTTTATCTGGTAAGGAATGGAAATATGTAATTTTTCCTACAGTTGCATTTTCCTTAGTGGTAAGCCCTTGTCATATAATAAAGCTGTAAAGGTACTTCATTAGATATATGAGGTGGAATCATTTGTCAAACAATATTTACTTGAAACTGAGTTTCAGTAAGGATTAACATACTTGTCAAACATTTCTTATGGTAAGAAAAGAAGAAAATTCACCTAGCTTGCTTCCAATGACATTTATGAAACAAGTTCTATTATTTGTAATGTTCTTTAACTAAAATATTATAGTCTGGTTTAAATGAGTAACTATTATTGATCTTGCATTAAGTTTTCACTTATATCATCTGTCAAAGTGGGCGATGATAATCGCTAAAGAATTTAGAACCGAAGCCTAACCTCGTATTTGTGATTTCACCGTGAAATTAAATTGGAAGATTAATTAGAGAGAAATGATTCAATAATGAACATAAGAGAGCTAAGGACTGGAGATACAATGCTGAAAGGTATAGAAGGAGGGGAGTAAAAGTATAAGGCTACGTTTCCACTAGGCTGCAAAACGCTGCTTCTGTTTTTCGCAGCCTCTGCCTGAGTTTAGGTGATGCATGTAATCCTACGGAGCTGTTTCCACTAGAGGCTGCGAAACGCAGCCTCTAGTGGAAACAGCTCCATAGGATTACATGTATCACCTAAACTCAGGCAGAGGCTGCGAAAAACAGAAGCAGCGTTTTGCAGCCTAGTGGAAACGTAGCCTAAATGCCTGGCAGACATAAAAATGAGCGAGCAAGAAATAATTACCTACGTTAAAGAAGAGAGGCAGAGAGGGATTTTGAGAGGGAACTGCCAAGAAGGTTGAATCAAATCCCAAACTTTTCCACAGCTTTGTCAGTGGACAGTTGAAGGTCCAGAACAAGTTTTGAAGCTAGAGAGGGCAGATGGAAGGATCACTGAGACAGATGAAGAGATCTGCAAAGAATCAAACAAGGAATTTCAGTCAATATTTACATTAGAATATAGTCCACCCCCTCAGATTACAGATATAAGAAATCATGGGCTTCTATTAGAGAGCATCATCTTTTCAGCTACAAAGGTATGCAAAGCATTGATGGAGTTAGATGCCCATAGAGCTATGAGTCCTTATGACATATCGCCTTCTGTACTTAAGAAATGAGCTAAAGCATTATCGTTGGCCTGTGTATCATATTTGAAAGTCGCTGGATTTTGGAAAGATTTCAAGATGTTGGAAACAAGCATATGAGGTACCTATCTTCAAAAATGGAAGGAGAAACACGGCTGTCAACTACAGGCCTGTTTCCTTGACCAACATAGTTGGCAAAGTTATAAGGGCTTTGATTTTGTCAAGTGTGACTGTTACTCTGAGTGAATGCCCTTTCCAACCTCACATCATGGTGGGCTGCAAACCCCCGACCTGACGAATTAAAGTGATTTACATAAATATGGATGTGAAATTCTTTTCTCTCCAGCTCCATATCATGCCCTCATCAACGCCCTCCATCAACTGCTTTGTGATAAGCAAAAACATAATTAGGGGAGAATAAGAATACCAGATTTTTGTTTCCGTTTATCCTACTCTTGCAACATGCATTGGAGGTGAGTGTTAAATCTTCATAGCCTAACATGAGGAACAATAATAGTAAGTAATGTTAATAAATTTTTTGTATAAGAGCTAGTGTTTATTTTCTAGGTTAGGTCCGAATGGCAGTTTTTCCTTGAAACTTCTTGTATTCAGCAACAGTCATCCTAGGCCTTTTTTCTCAGGTAAGATGAGTATTCTAACTGGGCAAGAAGACCCACAAGGGAGGCATTTCCTTTGGGAATTCTGGGTGAGAAGTTGAATATGTTTACTTATCGCTGCATGTTATTAATTGAAAAGTATACTGTTCTTCCTTTTCTTAAGAGCAGATTGGACTTTGTAGTATTATGTCATTACTATTGTTACAGAGAATCAAACAATTTTAAATCAGTTTTTTCTTGGTGGTATTTTACTTTTAAAGTCCTATAGGTTTTATGATGGTAGTGGCTTCTACACGCACGTAATTGTTTTTTGCCTTTCTCTGCAATTTAATCCTCCCCTTTCCAGATGGCAGAAGACCAAAACATGTCCGTTTTCCTGCGCGTATCATAAAGGTGACTTATTGGGGCAATGTAGGACTAAGAACCCTCCCATTCATGTTTAACTCCCACAAAGTGTCAAGGCATTTGAGGGAGTAATTGTAGTGACTAATCAGAATACTTGTAGCTGCAGCTTGGTTGTATATATTTTAGAGAAATAATTTATGTTTCAGCGCTGAATGAAACGAGGGCTAAATAGATGTTCTGGTGAATGAATGTGTGCTTTGACTTGGCCTCCCCTCTTATAAAGGGCATTTTCCCTTTTCATTGATTGATAAGTAGGTGTGGCATTGCTCTGTAGTCTTTAGTGTTACTCATTAAAAAAGTTTCCCAGAATTTTTATGTTTCCATATGGATATACATATCCTGTGGATATGATGAGAGAAAAATATTACTTTCCCTGTTAATTTCTTGCATGCATTATCCTATACAGTCACCAGCATATGTGGAGGATCTCAACAGAATTAAAGAATAAATCCTACAAAACTCCTGTTTCCTGTTCTCAGATTGAATCTCCATATTATTGTGTACCCATTCAGGCAAGTGGTTTTTAGGCAGAAAGTGTGGTAATATTGTCCATCCCATATACTCTGTATATTAATTGATCATGAAAGTGAAGTGCATATCATACCATATTGTACAGTACAAGCTTGTTCTAAGAGAGAAAAGGGCATTGCAAGTGTTTGGTATATCATTAACATAAGTATTTTTTGATAATGTGTCAAGTATTTACTTTTTTCATGTACTTTTAGATAACCTTTTGGTGAGTTTGCATAGTTGTCATGGTGTTTATGAATACAGAAGTACAGTGAAGCCTTGCAGATCAGACTGTCTGTTTATAGCTCAATTAAATACAGTATTCTAGAATGTGCTTTATAAAATACTCTCTGTCCCTGTCTCTCTTTCACATTATTTTATTTTGTTTAGATGCGATTGGACCCACAAATAGCATTTTCCTATAAAAAATGCGCACTCATTATGCCTTCTGAATAAGTAATAGCGTGTTAACGACAAACGCCATGATTATTGCTTTCCGGATGCATGCCAGTTTTGTACTTGCCAAATTTTGTAAGCTTTGAGGAAAGACATGGTAAGTGTTACTGAATCATAATTACAGACCAGGGAAGGAGGAAACCAAGAGCTTACAAGCCCTAAAAGATGATTGCATAAACACAAATAGTTTATTACTCTTAATAAATATTTCATTGTTGCAGTTTAGTGTCATGGACTCCCATGGTACCTCGTTTTGAAAGGCTTTGATTTTGGCATTGTGACTGTTTCCCTGAGAGAATGCCCTTTCGAACCTCACGCCGTGGTAGGTCATGAACTGACAAATTAAAAAAGTGCACTCTATTACCCGGCTATAGCAGTCGCATGGTAAATATTTCATTAATTCATATTAATCTTATTTGTAGCATTTCCTCAATTACCATGCTACATATTTATTATTACTGTCATTTTCCTTCGCGCAGCTGAAACATGACCTAGTACGAGCTCAGCTGCTCAGGTCAGGTTCAAGACTTTGTGTCCTACACTAACAAGAAGAAGAAGCATTTTTGTTTTGATAATGTAGATTGTAGAGCAATAAGATAATTGGCCAATTGCTATTTAGAAACTAAAATATTTGAAGCAATAAAAATAATCTATATTTCCTATAGAATAATAAAAGGAAATTCAAACTTGAATATACTTGACATAACAATTTATCTCAAAAAAAAAAAAAAAAAGTGCCACTTATGGAGTACCGTTGTAAAGGCAAAACGACGCCACCCCTGAAAGTTCTAAACCTGTAAACATCTTTTTGTGATTCTAATTCTGATGTTGAAACCAGATCAGGAGGGAAAGTATCGCTGTAGTTGAAGGAAGTTAATTAGGCGTGATTGAAGGAAAACAAAATGGATATACTTGGGTGAGCCATGTAATAAAAAAAAAAAAGTCCGTTTTTGTCCCCAGTATGGGGGTGGATAGAGTGTGGCTTGGGAATTAAGGCTGGATACCTTTTCTAGTACACCTTAATGGGCTCAATAGCGAGATTGTTAGCTCCCGAGTCGAGCATGTAGTATTCCTCTGGGAACACCTACAGTTTAGCGGGGCATACCATTGTTCAAAACCTACCAATAGATGGCGATAGGCTCTGACTAGAGAACTGGCAGATGAACACAACAAAAATTGTGACAATAGGCATACGAAACAATTTTTTACTATCCTAACTAAAATTACTTACCTAACCTCTTAGCCAGGGGGCTTTGCCCCACTGGGACCCCCATCTTACTATCCTAACTAAAAATACTTACCTAACATTCAGTCGAACTACTTACCTGAGTGGAGGGATGAGGTCGTTGAGCGGCATGCCCCGCTAAACTGTAAACTACCCTTCCTCTGTTTTTTCTGGAAAATGAAAGCCATGGGTGGATTAAATGAAGCTAAGTAGGTGAAAGAAGCAGCACAGATTGGATATCGTTGGGTCCACCATGAAGGCCGTCTCCAGTCTAATGCACTGATGCCACTTTTCATGAAAGATGATGGCCTTCAGTTAGTGCACTAGGTTAGATTAGGTTAAGTTACTGAGCATGCATTCGTCCAACACCTGTTCCTCATGCAGTCGATCATGATCTAGGTTGACATGCCACTCACTCAGAGGTTTTTTTTTTAAGAGTGTGACACCGGGACAGGCAGAAACTGCCCTCATCAATAACCTAACGTCCCAATGGTCGCCTAGCTTGAGAAAGACCTTTACTGATATCATACCAAATTTTCCATAACAAAATATTTACACAGTAAACAACAGGTACATGACTGGAACAAAATGTTGGTTTTATAAGTTAGTGATAGTGGATGCCATGATTTAATAGTGGACGAATATTAACTGAAAACAGTGATTTATGTGTACTAATACAAGCATATGTTAGGTATTTTATTTTATTGGACAAGAGAGAGTGGAAAAGGCTGATAAGAAACCGCGACCCCATATAGAAATGGAAAAAGCCAGAGAAGAAGAAGAAGAAAAACTTAGGTACAGTACTATATTATGAACATCGTGAGCATGTTTGATACCTAATTAGGTAAATTTTTTTAATCCCATCGCAATTTTGTGGCACATTGCTTAGGGTTTTTTCTGTATGGTTATTTTAATGAATTTATAATGATGTAGACATTCTTTTACTTGGGAAATTTATTGTTTTCAGGTATATAGCATGGATATCACTAGCTCACAAAATAAACCGTAAGCAATACACAATATCAGATATAGAAATTGCCTGTTCGTATGGAATTATTTTTGTACAGTATTATGAATCGCTCTGCATCCTGATTTTCCATTTTTCTTCCAAATTTTAATAGGACCCATTAAGTGATTCCACAAGTTAGGTTAGTCTTACACCCTTGTGAGGTATGAGAAAGTGAGCTGGTCGGCAGTCAGGGTTTGCCGTTAGGAAATCAACTGTTTTCTTGGCAATTACCTTAACAAGACTTTTGGGGGATATCTGAAGGGTTCACAGGCAGTATTGCTAAACCCTTGAACTGGTGCCATTCCATGAAACAGCCAAGTAATGTCATGAAACAAGAGCAGGAATTTTTCATCTTAGCCATAGTTCCACAAAAAACCAGGCCATTTCGAAAACTGTGCTCCATTATGAGAAACAACAGAGGCCGATTAATGAAAGAACCCTCCTATTTTGTCGAATTTGGTTAGTCTTTATTGGAATAGTGGCCATTGTGAAGTTTTGTTGTACTCTTCACTTGTCAAATAATTTAAAAAACAATACTAGGTACCAGATAAAGCCTTTCATGTTCGTGATGTAAAAAATACAACACCAAATTTACTTGCTAGAGGTGGCCTTCATTTGAATACTATAGATTAAAATAGATGCCTACCCTCTTTCATAATTTCTCTTGATTTTACTTCTGTAGCTAATCCTTCATTTCAGTATTCTGCTTTTTATACTTTCTCCGACTAATTTCAATAGGGTTCCAAAGTGAGGGCAGTATAGACAGCTTAATCTATCTATCTACCATGGCTTTCTCCCCCAAGTGGGGGGGTAGCCGACATAAAAAAAGAAACAATAAGGGGATTACTTTGCTCTATGGGCAATGACGAGGGAGCTAGCAACCGTTCAGATGGCACTGCTGGAGTGCCACAGCCCATCCTCCCGGCTCTTCCACAACCTGTGTCACTTTATAACTTAAACAGTTTAATGGAAATATATAATAAAAGATTTCTTCATACATTACTTGGGAGTCAACGCTAAGATTGCGTAGATCACAGACATGTAGTTCTATTATATTCTCTCTCGTATTGGGGCTTGTTTTCTTCTTTGCAAAAATGTAATATTTATGTGTGCACATTTTTTTTAACAATTTTATTCTATTTTTTTCCGTATATTTTTCTTTGAAAGCTTGAACCAGTGCCATGAGGCAGAGTGTGTTGTTCAGTGCCATGAGGCAGAGTGTGTTGTTCATCGCCTTGGTCAGAGTGCAAATGCGTGCAATCACAGTGAGGATCTACCCACATCACCTAATTTAAAAGGTATGTATTTATAATTAATATTATTATTATTATTATTATTATTATTAATATTATTATTAATATTATTAATATTATTATTTATATATTATTATTATTATTAATATTATTATTATTAATACTTCTTCCGTGTTCCCCTGCATGTCGTAAAAGTCGACTAAAAGGGGCAGAGCGAGGGGACTGGGAATCCCCTCCTCAGTATTTTCTTCCCGCAGTGAGTCAAGGTATTTTACTTTGATTCAGCCACCCCCCCCCCCCTTATAAGGGGGATTAAGGCTCATGTATATAGATAGATAGATTATTATTATTATTTTTATTATTATTATTATTATTATTATTATTATTATTATTATTATTATTTTCAATAATGTTGTTGAGTGAAGATGACATACTTATGCTTTGGTGCCTAAGTAGAAGGAAATTGAGACCATGGCTTCATACACATTACAGTGTTACCTCCCTTATCGCGGTAGTTCGGTTCCGGGACCCGGCGCGAACCAGGAAATCTGCGGAGTAGGATCAGCCTATATGTACATAGATATTTTAATGTATTTTTACGTTTACACTGTATAAACCCTCCCTGTACTGTTAAAAAAACACCCTTTGCATTATAAATAACAGCAAGCAACGTAATTTTTTATGAAAGTGATAGGAAAACTTACCATGAATGAGGTGATGATGACTTGACATACATAGGTACAGTATTTTACAATAACTTTTACGTTTACGTAAAATAGCACCCGACATCCATAAACTTTTTTCCTTCTTTCAACATATCTAAGAGTTTCACTTTATCTACAATGGTTAACATATTCCTTTGCCGCTTAGGCTCACTACAAGAAGCTTTAGAAGATGAAGGATGCTTGGGAGGCATTATTATTATTTTTATTATTGTTATTATTATTATTATTATTATTATTATTATTATTATTATTTTCAATAATGTTGTTGAGTGAAGATGACATACTTATGCTTTGGTGCCTAAGTAGAAGGAAATTGAGACCATGGCTTCATACACATTACAGTGTTAACTCCCTTATCGCGGTAGTTCGGTTCCGGGACCCGGCGCGAACCAGGAAATCTGCGGAGTAGGATCAGCCTATATGTACATAGATATTTTAATGTATTTTTACGTTTACACTGTATAAACCCTCCCTGTACTGTTAAAAAAAACACCCTTTGCATTATAAATAACAGCAAGCAACGTAATTTTTTATGAAAGTGATAGGAAAACTTACCACGAATGAGGTGATGATGACTTGACATACATAGGTACAGTATTTTACAATAATTTTTACGTTTACGTAAAATAGCACCCGACATCCATAAACTTTTTTCCTTCTTTCAACATATCTAAGAGTATCACTTTATCTACAATGGTTAACATATTCCTTTGCCGCTTAGGCTCACTGCAAGAAGCTTTAGAAGATGAAGGATGCTTGGGAGGCATTACAAAGGTTAAAATATGCGAGCAAAAAAATCACAAGCAAAACATAGTAATAATAAGCACAACGTGAATGGCGCACACAAGTGAGGCGAGACAATGGAAGATGGTGGAAGCCTTTGTCCGAAACGCTGATAGTGGTATCGTATTTTACATGTTGCAATACTGTTAGTATATATGTTTTTTACTATTTTTTACTGTTTTATTATTCTTAGGCTAAGAAATACGTTTTTTTTATCAATAAAAGCATGAAACTATGGAAATATAAATATATATGCTAGCTCACGTAGCTGCGACCCCAATACATTGTACGCTATCGAACACAAGCAAAACGTTTAATAAGCACAACGTGAACGGCGCACACGTGAGTTAGACTGAACGAGTCTTTGTCCAAAACGCTGATAGCGGTATCGTATTTTACATGTTGCAATACTGTTAGTATTTATGTTTTTTACTATTTTTTACTGTTTTATTATTCTTAGGCTAATAAATACGTTTTTTTATCAATAAAATCATGAAACTACTGGAAATATAAATATATATGCTAGCTTACGTAGCTGCGACCCCAATACATTGTACGCTATCGAACACTATTTTGCATGATGCAATACTGTGAGTTATACTGTACGTACGTATATCATTCAGTTATTAGTACAATGTATATTAATTTAAAATTCATTTACTTATTTGATGATTGTACAAAATCTATTGTATTTATTCATTGTAATTTGGAACAAATATTCCTTTTGTAAAGATTATACTGTACTTTTCAAAAGAGGTGGTCAATAAACGTATCTGTCTATCTATCTATCTATCGAAATTTATGTTTTTTACTATTTTTTACTGTTTTATTATATGTAGGCTGGGAAAATTGTTTTTTTATCAATTAGATAATGAAATATGTTTTTTTCAATAAAAAAATGATAATACTGAGAATTTTTTTTTTTTAATATTTCAATATTTTTGCATATACCCATGAAATAAAATAATAATTTATCCAAAAAAAACGCGATACAGTGAGAACGCGAACTAAGAAACGCAAATAATTGGGGGAACACTGTATAGCAAAACAACTCAGCATAGGAGTTTTGTTGCTGCTCAAGAGATGGATGTGAACTCTGTAAACTTGCAAGAATGTTAGACTGTCTAAAAGAACTTTAGTGAACATGTTCGTTTGGAGAGCTTTAAGATCTTTTAGAAAAATATAATTAAGAGAAAACCTATCAGGTTTGAAGAAAGGCTCCTAACACTCAGAGCACCCTCTTCTCAGCGAATGCATGATGCCACTGATCGTCACTCAACCAGCATACAGTTGCTCTGCAGAAACCAAAATGTTGAGTACAAGTCAGCTGGTTATAGCATTATAAGCAGCTGGTTTTATCCAGTGGTTTACTTTTTGGATAAGTAATTTAAGTATGTCTCACTGAAAGTATATTGATGGTATAGAGATGTATTGCCTTTTCAAAATTTACTTAGAGTAATTTGAATACTCTTAACTATAAATTTGGATGACTAAATTCATTTATTGCTTGACTAACTAAGGATTTAGTCTCTCACGCTTACTTCACCATCCTTAACACTTTGTTATTACTTGTAGAATTACCACAACGTGGAGGAGCCAGAAACTATGACATGTGGACTTTTGCAAATACAGAAGCACTGCTGTCTCTAGTGAAGGATAATTACCAACGTCTGACCAACAAAACAGAGAGGAACAATGCAGTGTGGTTAGAAATCTGCAGCCAACTGCAGGAAGAAGTATGTATATTATTCTTCTGATACCTATTGAAAATGGGTGGAATATTCTTTGGATTGTTATTTTGCAACATTCTTTTGTACATGTGTCAGATTCAACAATGATAATTTAGAAGTATTATGACTGATGACTTCTTTTGCTCTCCTTTAAGCAACTGTAGCACATCGGTAGATATTGCTGAATTTCATTTTACCTACAATGTTTAGCTTTTTCAGGGGACAGGCAGATCAGTGACTTGACAGAATCATTAATTGCTAGGATGGGTCTAATTTTTATAATAGATCTTTCACCTATGAGACACTGCAACAAAAGATTTTCACCTTGTTGTTCTCAACATCTCAGTCTGTGATGAATTGGATCTACGAATAGCTACCTGTGTGACATTTTGTTTTTAAGATACATGAATGGTATGCAAGCTCTCAACTTGATCATTTTGCTATAATCATTGAATGGTACGTTTTCCCACAGTTGTGAAGTAGGAATGTTTCTACTGATGCTAAGCTAACCCTTCTCCCACGTAAAAACATAGTTTCTGGATTTGTATTTGAGTTACCCTAATGCTATCTCAACTCTCCCTTCCTTCCTCACTTTCCTGTGGCCATAGTGTGGTTCAAACACTTTAGAAGCTTGTGTTATTAGTTTCTGCAAAAACTATGATATCTCTACTGTTGAGGTATGACCACTATAAGCCATGATGGTGGATAGAGAGCAATTTTGGGGATATAATTGAAAGTCAGTCACCGGTTATTATTTGTTTACTATATAAAGCGTCATACAACGTTAAGACATGGACAAAAAGAAAATGCCAGCTTGGAAAATATGTACTGGGCATATATATGAAAAATATATCAATTATATTATTGTGAAAAATATTAATCTAATTAGTAAACTTAAGGAAAATATATTTGTCGATTAAGTTTACCCTCAACACCCCCACTTAAACTTAAGGTGGCAAATATTCAGCAAAAAGGGTACATGTACTTAGCAAACAATGTATATATAAGTATACAGGAATCAATGACATATTATGATATATAAGTAGAACAGCAAATATCAAGTAAATTATTATAATGTAAGTATTAGACATGGCATGGAGCAGGTAAAATGGTAGAAATTTATAAAAGAACATAGCTAGGTAAAGAAGCAAATTCCTAGAAAACATCATATTCTTAGTAATCAATAATAAGGCATTCAACAGATTATAATTTGAAAAATATTATATGCATATGAATAATAATTGGAATGAATGCAAAATGTATATATACAACACAGAGAAAAATAGAAATGGTAATTGCAAATTATATATAAAAAAAAGATTAATATACAATGGTACACACATTATGTGGTGTATACGCTGCCCCTCAAGGAAGTAAATTTATTTAATTTATCCTTTGTTGCTGGCTTTGTGAAAATATCTGCGATATTATCGCTTGAAGGTACATAAACTAATTTAACTGCACCGTTCTGAATTTCAGATCTTATGTAATGATGTCTAATGTCTACATGCTTTGTACGCTGATGGTGTACAGGATTTTTAGCCAGACATATTGCACCTTGATTGTCTACATGAAGTGTTACAGTGGTTTTATTACCAGCATTCATATCCACCAAAAACTGACTCAAAAACTTAGCTTCCTGGATGGCAGACGTTAGAGCAACGTACTCTGCCTCGCAGGTTGATAAGGCTACAATCTGCTGTTTTCGACTTTTCCAAGAAATCAAAGGACCATCATCACATAACATAAAGCCATATCCAGAGATACTGCGTCTATCAGATGACGCACCCCAGTCGGAATCACAACACCCTTGAAGCTTAAGCATTTCACAAGTTTGCTTTTTGAAAGTCAAACCAACATTTATAGAACATGCCTAGCCATATTTAAGTGAGCTTTTGTTGGATTATTCATATTTTGAGACATTATAGTTACAATTGAATCAGGTAATTTCTCAGAATGGTTATCTATGACTTTACTTACACTCAAATCACAAGGAGTGGCTTTTGGTATGCAATCTGTCATATTGAACCTATTCAACAGTTTCTCAATGTACCTTGACTGTACCATCACAAACTTCTCAGAATCATGTTTGAATTCAATACCTAAAAACCATGAAATATTACCAAAGTCTTTCATCTTAAAATTATGGCAAAGAGAACTTTTGGTAGCATTGAACAAACTTTCATTACTAGTAGCAGTGATTATGTCATCAACCCAGATAATTATAATAATCTTTGAATTACCTACTTTCTTGGAGTAAACACAAGAATCAGCAAGGGACATATCAAAATCTTGTTCTACAAGGAAATTGTGCAACAAGTCATTCCAGTTACGTCCACTCTGTTTAAGACCGTAAATGGATTTCTTTAATTTTAAGAACAATTTATTACCCTTTTCATCAAACTTTACAAAACCTTCGGGTTGGTCAATGTAAATTTCACAGTCAATAGGAGCATTAAGATAAGCACTACTTACATCCATTTGATTAACAATTAAATTGTCTTGCATTGCCAGTTGTAATAACATACGAATTGAAGTGATTCTGGCTGTAGGTGAAAAGGTTTCGTGATAATCTAAATCACGCACTTGGGAACAACCTTTCGCTACGTAGTGAGCCTTATATTTTTCAACATTATTAGGACATGATTTCACAGTATACACCCATCTACCCCCCACTGCGCATCTGCCTTCAGGCAGTTGGGTTAACTCGTAAGTGTCATTTTCATTTAAAGAATTAATTTCTTCTTGCATAGCATTAACCCATTTAGAAGAATCTGGGGAGGATATTGCATCATGATATGTTCTGGGTATATCTACCATACTGTAACAAAAATCAACAGAATATTTAGCAGCACTTGAATCATTTACTGTGAAAGAATCATCAAAGTCAGTGACGTATTCTCCCAAATACGTAGGAACAGTACGTTCCCTAGTAGGATATCGTTGTCTTGCCTTCACATCCTCGTCGATTTTGTCATTACCACTTCTGCCGCCACTCACGGGATTGACTTCATCTTGACCTTTTCCACTACCCACGGGATCGTCGTCATCTCCCGTTGAGGTTGGATCATCGGAGTTCGGATGTCGGTGGCATCGGTAAGGTTTCCGAGGAAATGGGTTCTTCGTCGGTTACGTGGCGATTTTCAACCACTGGATTTTCTACTTCATGTTGAAATTTATCGGTGAATTTGACACAACGCACCCTTCTGACATTATTTTTATTTGGGAAATACACCAAATAGGCTAGACTTTGTCCATCATATCCCAAAAATATTCCTCTTTCACTACGAGGGTCCAATTTCTTTTTCTCTTGCCCATAGGAATAACATACAGTTCCGAAAATATGCATATCTTTCAGATTAGGTCTTCTGTCAGTGAATAACTCATAGGGTGTCTTTCCAGTTTTTGGGTTATAGCAACGGTTCCGGATATAAGCCGAAGCTCTAACAGCGTAAGTCCATAGACTTTTGGGCAAATTTGCATTTAAGAGTATGCACCTAGCCATGTCGTAAAGAGACCGCCAAGATCTCTCGACCGTCCCATTTTGATGTGGGGGAATACGGAGCTGTGAACTCGTGTTTGATAGAGTTTTTCAAAAGTAAGGATTTAAAACTCTTTGCTGTGAACTCCGTCCCATTGTCCGTCCGTATGCATTTTACTTTCCCATTTGGGGAACTATCAGCCAAGAACCTCTCAGTTGCAGCTACCGTGTCAGATTTACTTTTAAGAAAGTATACCATTATTATACCAGTGTGGTCGTCGACGAATTAAATGGAATATTTAAAACCTTCTCTTGCAGCTGGTTCAATAGGCCCTGCTAAGTCGCAATATACTGACTTGAGCCTACTAGTAGCACGCTTGTCGGCTTCCCTGTTTCTATACTGGGACATTTTTCCGATAGCACACACTTCACAATCAGATTTTTCTTTAGGAGAAATTTTCATACCATCTACAACATTTTCTAGCTTCAATAAATCTCTAAAGTTGCAATGGCCCATTATTTTGTGCCACTCAAATAGGGAGTGAGAAACATTTTCACTTTCTTTTACATTATTGAGAAAATACAATTTTCCCTCTTTTCTTAGAGGAAATACAGTGCCATCTGGAGCCCTTAGCTCAGCACATTTGGGATAAAAGTTGACAGAAGCACCTTTTTCATTGGCCGCATACACAGAAAACATATTTTGTTTATAGGAAGGAACATATAAGGCATTTTCTAGCAAAACTTTACATGGATTACCATTGACATCATGCACCAACACATATGCGGATCCACGACCACGCGCAACGCCATTTGTTCGACTTCCGTCAGCCAACTCAATACAATGATTAGAAGGATTAAAATCGCTGTCAAATTTCACAAACTTTGAACCATCTTTTATTATATGAGATGTAGCACCACAGTCAACCATTAAATTATTATCAATATTATGTCTAACAGCATTATTACAATTATCATGTTCAAAAATATCTTCACTCCCACTGGCTTTAAAAAGGAACGAATGAGGTCGTTCGGTATCTGTAACATTATCTTCAGCACTCATGGATTTTGTTGAATTAGGGGGACTTTTCCTACATTCACTAGAGTTATGAGTTCGAGATCTGCATTTATGGCGCCACTTCTTACTAAATCTAGATTTTCCTTTATTCTTACAATCAGGAGATTTATGTCCTAAACTTCCACAAGTATAGCAAGTAGGGGTAAAATCTCCTGCACTAGCCCTACCTTGGTTACCTTTATGGGTTACTTTCATAACATTATCGTCACTATCAAAAGTGTCATGTGCCTTTTCAGTCTCTTCAAAGTTTCTTAAAGCAATTTTAAACTCAGAAAAACTCATTGGAGTATCTCTCTGTGTAATTACAGTAGAAAAAGTCTTAAAATTTGAAGGAAGGCCTTTAAGCACCATTGCCGTAAGGAGGCTATCACTAACAGTCTCACCTGCCTGTTTTAATGAATTAGCAGCAGTCTCAGCGCTTATGACATAATCGGTGACGCTTTCATCGGCTACTTTCTTCAATAACGTAAGCTCAGTATACAGGCAAATAACTCTCGGCTTACCTGTGCCCATGTAATGACCACGGAGTATTTCCAGTGCCTTACGACCATTGTCTTTCGCCTCTCTTATCACTAAATTAAGGCTTCGGTCATCCTAAAGCTGAACAAGCTCAGCAAATGCATCGGCATTCTTCCCTGCATCAGGGGTTCCGGTGCCGGTCAGGACGTCGAATAACTTCAGACGTCTCATGTAA
Organism: Halocaridina rubra; assembly: GCA_037179515.1. Classification (NCBI taxonomy): domain Eukaryota; kingdom Metazoa; phylum Arthropoda; class Malacostraca; order Decapoda; family Atyidae; genus Halocaridina; species Halocaridina rubra. Next base: position 37,721 of record JAXCGZ010019440.1, on the reverse strand, counting down.
CCGAGAAATTTAACTTCCCAAAGCTCATATTTCGACTCATCACCATCAAATAATAATCTAGCACTAAGGTTGGGCCCATAACCTGTTGAGGTATGACCACTATGAGCCGTGATGGTGGATAGAGAGCAATTTTGGGGATATAATTGAGTCAGTCACCGGTTATTATTTGTTTACTATATAAAGCGTCATACAACGTTAAGACATGGACAAAAAGAAAATGCCAGCTTGGAAAATATGTACTGGGCATATATATGAAAAATATATCAATTATAGTATTGTGAAAAATATTAATCTAATTAGTAAACTTAAGGAAAATATATTTGTCGATTAAGTTTACCCTCAACATCTACAACCTCATATGAAAATTGCACTTTTTTTTGTGATAATGAGGTGATTATGAAATCTGATCACAGTATAGATGCAATCCTTGACTAGGAAGTCATGATGATAACCTATAGTAATACTCTTCTCCTTATAATTACTTGTCATCTATCAAAGAAGTTATTCAAGTAGTCGCCATCTTACCTTTATATATATATATATATATATATATATATATATATATATATATATATATATATATATATATATATATATATATATATATATATATATATATATATATATATATATATATATATATATATATATATATATATATATATACTGTATATATATACTGTGTATATATATATATATATATATATATATATATATATATATATATATATATATATATATATATATATATATATATATATATATATATATATACATATATATATATATATACACACAGTCACCTCTCGAATTCACGCAAGGATAGGTTCTGAAAATGACCGTGTAAAGCAACATTCGTGTAATTTGAAGAGTATTTCCTTGAAGAATAATGTTAATAGACATAGATACATTCCACAGACGTGTATAAAACACTATACCAAAGAAAAATGCTAAGTAAAACATTTTACAAGTACATAACCAAGCTGAAATATGTATGTAAGTAAGCTAAAAATAAATAAGTACAGTATTAAAGATATACATATAAAAAAAAATTAACAAATTAACTCACTCCACTAACCAGGGCTTGTGCCTTTGTTTGCAGTGTAGTCGGTCAGTACCCGCTACAAAATTGGATTTTCACCTCTATTGGAGTGATTTTTCAAATAAGTCATTGTTGTACTAGTAAAACAATGATTTATGACTCTCTCTCATTCACTCTCTCTCTATATACATTTATCTATCTGTCTGTCTATATATATATATATATATATATATATATATATATATATATATATATATATATATATATATATATATATATATATATATATATATATATATATATATATATATATATATATATATATATATATAGATATAGATATGTAGTCGCCGTGGCTCAGTCGGTAGCGTCTCCGACTCTGAGGCGTCAGGTCGAGGGTTCGCGCCCCGTCACGGTCTGAGGTTAGCAAAGGCATGCACTCAGCGTAAGGATTACATCTGCCAAAACAAGTCCTTCGCAAGAAGGCAACCGTCCTAGCCCTTGGTTGATAAGGGAGTCCGTGACGTAAAACCGGAACCGGATATAGATATAGAGAGAGAGAGTCATAAATCATAATCATTGTTGTACTAGTACAATAATGACTTATGTGGCAAAATCACCCCAATAAGGGTGAAGACTCCATTTTGTAGAAGGTACTAACCAACCACACTGCAGACAAAGGCACAAGCTCTGGTTAGTGGTCATTAGGTCTATTTTTCTTCAACTCAGTACCTCATTTCTTCTCGCTTGCATTAACCGCGCAGTTCAAATTTTTTTACTATTATTTTATATACGTGCTAACCCAAATTGGCATAGTCTAAACTCACATAAATGGCGAGTTGACTATATATATATATATATATATATATATATATATATATATATATATATATATATATATATATATATATATATATATATATATATATATATATATATATATATATATATATATATATATATATATATATATATATATATATATATATATACTGTATATGAGCACATTACAATATGTGAAAACATGAATTCTTTCTCACCTTTCTCACCATACGCCTGAGTAGATAGTTCTCTATCTGTCACCTGGACTTGAACGTAGGACACATAATTACTGTGCCAAGGCATTCAGATAGAATATGTTCATTCCTAATGTAGCAGTTAAGCTGTAAGGTTGGTTTCTCTTTTAGATCTGCTATGGTGTCGTTGGTAGTTCCTTGGCAAAGTAAATATGTGTCCTAGGTTCAAGTCCAGGTTGGGGTAAAAATTATATACATACTGTATATATATATATATATATATATATATATATATATATATATATATATATATATATATATATATATATATATATATATATATATATATATATATATATATATATATATATATATATATATATATATATTATATATATATATATATATATATGTGTGTGTGTGTGTGTGTGAATGGCCATGGCTACGTAAGGAAATTGAAAGAATTTTGAGATCCTTAGTGCAGTACTTAATACTTTCAAGTGTATTACTTGAAACTACTAAGTACTAAGGATCTCAAAATTTCTTCCAATTTCCTTACCTTACATAGCCATGACCATTCACATTTGCTAACAAAAATGCACGTATGTCTCGTGAAATAGCTTCATATATGTATATGTATATTTCGGTTCTTTATAAATAGGGTCTGTTTGTTCCAGAGTCTGTTTACAAAAGCCTTCTCCCAACGGTTTGGTTTGAAATATAATAACAGAATGCTTGAGAACATTCAAATTCATATCCAAATTCTAAAAAGAGTTTTCCCTCATGTACACTTACATTTTGAAGGGATAATAAGAATGTGCGACGAATATACAAGAATATTTGGTGTTGATGTAGGCATAGTAAAAGAACCGTAACTGAAGGAAGACTTAACATCGAACTGTCTTGGACAGTCTTATTTAAATCCAGTAGCTCCTTCAGGAGTAGTATAACCAACATGGTTTCAGATTGAAACTCTCGATGCAAGCTGCACTGCTCAAAGTTACGAATAGAATCTATAATAATATAGATATGAAAAAAATATCTCTGCTTATATTGTTACTTATCAAAAGCCTTCGACAGTGTAAACCATGAAATTCTTATAAGTAAATGTACTAACCTAATTATTGATCCAAGCTGGTTTAGAGAGTATCTATCTAATCGCAAACAGTCTATACTTCTTAACAACATTATCTCTATGCCAAAAACATTTATCATTTGGTGTTCCACAGGGATCAGTACTTGGTCCTATCCTCTTCTCCATTTACGTAAATGATCTATCTTCTTTTATTTCTGACTGCTTAGTCGTACAATATGCAGATGACACTTAACTACTCCTTAGTGGTGATATTAATAATCTCCCAGAGCTAACCTTAAGAGAAGAAATCACTCTGTCAAAAATTAAAACCTATTTTCAAGAAATTGGGGTGTTGATTAACGAAAGTAAAACACAATGCATGTTTATTGGATCAAGGTTCCATATAGCACAAATTCCAGAAAACACAACAGTTAATTTTTTCGGCAATATTATTACACCTAGCAAAACAGTCAAAAACCTAGGAATTCACTTTGATAACTACATGTTGTGTGATTCCCACATAGGTAAAGTATGCAAAGAGGTTACAGGAACATTAATGTACTTATCACGCATAAAAGACAATTTTGAGACTACCACTCGAATAACTGTTGTTGAATCTCTAGCCCTAAGACACATTAACCACTGCACAACTATTTAGGGAGCTACCACTAAGACTCAGATAAACAGAATACAGAAGCTTATTAATTTTGCAGCTCGAGTTGCCCTTGGAGGAATAAGTAAATATGACCACATTGCACCAGCTCTCAATAAACTTGGGTGGCTGCAGGCAGAAAACAAGGTCGCTTATGCTATTTATGTTTTTGTGTACAAAATTTTGGACCATCATTATCCTAGCTGGCTATTTGATTTAAAAACAGTCAGGGATATAAGGGGAACCAACACAAGACAGAGCAGTGAGCTCTTATTCAGAGAACAAACACAGAAGCAGGTTCAAAGATGATCACTATTAAAGGGCCAACACTCTGGAACAATATTCCAGAGCATCTTAAAAATGCACCCTCCCTCACAGCTTTCAAAGGCTAACTAAATAGTTTTCTCTTGGACTAATAGTTGCTGCTCACACATAAACTAAACTTAATGATTTAATGCAATTTCCCTTAACACTAACCTCTCTGTATATAAACTGATATCGACTTCTCTGTTCTCTAATTATTCTCATTGTAAGGAAAACTATTATGGTGATGATGCCAATAATAACGATACTGTATTGAGTGTTATTATTACTACTTTCTTATTAACATTATTGTTAACATTTTTATTACAGCATTATTATTATTTTCTAGGAAAGCTACATTTAATTTAACTGTATATATTACCCTCTCACTTATTAGTTCAATTACATATCTACACTTATAAGTTACTTTTACTTTTAGAAGAATAACCACTGTACAAAATTGGAAATAAATATTTGTTTGTTTGTTTGTATACTCCTGACTCTGCATAGGCAGAGGCCATTTCTCATATATAAATTTTTAGGTAGAGAAGGAAAACATACCTTGTTCATTCCTCTTCTTCATTCATGTGACAATCTTCAACTTGTAAATAATTTTTGCTTTATTATCGGCATTAAAAGTGACAAAATTACTACATGCAATTGTTTCCTCCTTAGGTACCAGGGGTCACTCAGGCACAAGTAATCGCAAAATGGAACAATCTGAAATACAAATACATGAAGTACCAGACCAAAATCAAGACAGATGGTGGGTCCCGGATGCTGCCGCCCCAATGCTTTGATATGCTCGATGCCATACTTGGGGATCACCACTGCACTGCTCCATTGCATCAGATTAGCTTGAACTCCTCTGACTCATCTCAGACAGAGCTCACTCAGCCATTTGAAACTAAGCCACTTGACCATGAAGCAGGACTTAAGCCCCAGCCAGGACCCTCTCAGCCAAGGCAGTCAGAGCTGGTATTAATGAATCTTCTAGAGGATGAAGTTTCTAACCCTATTTCTCCAGTGCAACCTAAAGAGGAAGATCTTGTAATTTCTGATTATTTGGACATTAACATCGCAGGTGAAAGGCGGCGGGTCCGGAGTAAGCGAAGACTGAGGTCTGACACACATAGCAGGCGTATGGAGGCAATAGAAAAAAAGCACTTGAAGGAAGTGAGAAGGCATAATGAAGTAATGGAGCGGGGCATGCGGGAGCGCAATGCACTCCTTGGCCAGATGATGCGGGAGCACAGCAGTACAAGGGAGTTATTGCGTGAGTTAGCAGATACACAGAAACAGCTGGTAGAGGAGCTAAGAAAGAGAGGTCTTTCACTTCCGTAGGGTTTGGGTTCATATTGTCTTTCTTCTTCTAGTCTTAATCTTTGATTCCTTCCTCCCTATGGGAACATACCTGTATTGAAGCCTGCACCACTATCCAAGCACACAAGCCTTTCTTATTCAAGCCATCCCCCTCTAGTAGCACCTCTTTCACTCTTGTACTGATTTTTTATCCCAGTGGCGAGTTTCTCACAAATTTCTCACTCTTCAACCTCTCATTAAGGCCATACCCACTCCACACATTACTTCATTTCACAAATTCCCATGCTGTGTCTTTCCCTCGTGCTTTCATTCTTATTTTCTTGCTAACAACTCTTCTGCACTGGCCCACTGCAAGTTGTCTCCTCCCACAACCCTACTGTGCAAGATATGAGTATTTATTTTTATGTATGTATTCATAAGTTGTAAATAATTCACCTGTTCTTATATTAGTGTGAATGTGTTCATTATATTTAGGAACAATAGGTTTAGGTTAATAATGAAGTAAGATGTTAATGTGGAATAAAGTTCTAAAGAATAAGTAAGTTTTAGGCACAACTACCTCAACTATATCAAAGTACAAATAGGTTTAGTAATATATCAAAAGTGATAACTTGTACAAATATATCTATGAATAAATATAGGAAATTTTTTGCCTTTTAGAATATCTCGGGTATAGTAATAAATCAGAAGTGATAATATATATATATATATATATATATATATATATATATATATATATATATATATATATATATATATATATATATATATATATATATATATATATATATATATATATATATATATATATATATATATATATATATATATATATATATATATATATATATATATATATATATATATATATATATATATATATATATATATATATATATATATATATATATATATATATATATATATATATATATATATATATATATATATATATATATATATATATATATACTGTATATATATATATATATATATATATATATATATATATATATATATATATATATATATATATATATATATATATATATATATATATATATATATATACTGTATATATATATATATATATATATATATATATATATATATATATATATATATATATATATATATATATATATATATATATATATATATATATATATATATATATATATATATATATATATATATATATATATATATATATATATATATATATATATATATATATATATATATATATGAATAATATTTTACCCCGACCGGGACTCGAACCTAGGACTTAATATATATATATATATATATATATATATATATATATATATATATATATATATATATATATATATATATATATATATATATATATATATATATATATATATATATATATATATATATATATATATATATATATTATCACTTCTGATTTATTACTATACCCGAGATATTCTAAAAGGCAAAAAATATTTATATATATATATATATATATATATATATATATATATATATATATATATATATATATATATATATATATATATATATATATATATATATATATATATATATATATATATATATATATATATATATATATATATATATATATATATATATATATATATAACAAATAGAGTTATTTTCATGCCACATAGAATATCTACTTCCTACCATTTTGAGGAGTCTGAAGTGTTTTATCTTTATAACATTAAGATTATGGAATTCCTTTTCTCTGATGCAGTTGTCATGAGGTAGTGCTGTTTCAGCGATAAGTTAAATATTCTCTTCATCAGGAATAGGCCCTTCCAGAAGAAGAATTTCTTCCTCCTGGGTCAGCCTCCCACTGTCTCTGAATAGAGTAACAAAATGCTGAGATAGATCAATTGCTGTTGTACGATTAAGATGGAAAGTATGCTTGCGTATTCTGAACAATTCCTGTATATAAACTTTAAGAGGTGAGAAGTCTGTTATCCTATAATGTGCATACTCTGGAAAGCCTACATCAATGAAAGTATTTTATATATTTTGTTATTGTCATTTGCTGCCATCAAATTAATGTTATGCATCATATTTCTATTGCTATTGTCTGCCTGCATGTCATTTGGAGCGTTTATGGGAATGTGTGTCCCAACCAGTGTTCTTGTTACCCCATGAAGTGTGCCACATCTTTGAACTCCCGTTCCAGTTTAGGAGGCTTCTGTGCACTAAGCCAATTTATAAAATTGCCACCTACGGCACAGAGGATTTGCACTTTTCTCTTCACACATCTGTAAACACACTTTGAGACAACCCAAAGAGCTCGGAAATATTTATGTACGTTGTCCTGCTGCTAGGGTTGGTGAGGGTCACATCTTGTTCGACTCTTGCTTCAACCGAGACGTGGACTCCGCTGTACATGGGATTGTAGTGCTGGCTCAGAAAGATGAGAGGGAAGGCATGTGTGCATTTTGTGGCCCTCATGTGTTAGAAGAATTTAGCGTCAGCTTTCTTGCTGAGCTTTTCTACACAACCCGCAACTTTGTCATGCTCATGTCTGGAGATGTTATGAAATACATAGGGACTGATGTAGCTGTGTTACCAACACCATCATTGTAACATTTACTTGGTAACCAAACCTATAAATGAATTTTTTTGTTTTTGTGTTTTTAGAAACAAGCTAACAATCTTATTGAGCAAGTGACAGACCACCTCTCTTCCATATTGGAAAGTGGTCCACTTATCACAAATGTAATAGGTAAGTAGTGCAGCTCCACTCCTCCTGAAAATAATAATAATTATCTTAATTATCTGGGAACAGACACCATGCATCACAGTTTTCAAAAAAGAATTTTTGAAAACAAGCTAAAAGTACAATTTCATAGAACTACCTATTTTTTCGACTACTACCATTTTTTTTTATGATGCACATGCTTGTGACATAATAGGCAAAGGTGGGCACATATGTGAGTGTGGAACTTATCTGGAGTGCACATCTCTGTCATTGGTCCTTGAGCTTGTGTTAGTTTCTCTATGTACTCCTGGGATTCAGATCAGGAGTGGATCTGGGTAGCCACAGTTTCAATTAACAGGATTTACCCCCAGATACTCATTTACAGCTGAGTTATATAGGAGCCAACTCTTAGGGCACTACTATCTCCACTCAGCCACTGCAACTCAAATGCAATTACCTGATTCTGCTTACGGGAAAGAGCCCTATGCTCGTAACTCCCTGTCTCCTGGTTGGTTCCAGTTTGTACTTCGTGATACTTGTCCTTAAAATTAAGCTGGCACTGTCGTGGAGTCCCTCTAATTCAATCGTGCCCTAGACTTTTGGGTTTGGAATTTTATGTTTTATGTATAGGTTCATCTTGATGCTACGTATTATTATTATTATTGTTGCTGTTATTATTATTATTATTATTATAATGGTGGTGGTAATAATAATAGTAATAACATTATTATTATTATAGTTAGAAATACATATATCATTAGTTTATGAAAGCAGGTTAAATATTAAGGCATGTTTAGGCTTTATTTCCTTCCTTGGGCGCTATAGTCTGGTGTCTAGCTTTCTGATACCGGTTAAACTATTGTAGGAAGTAGATTGGTGTGGTAGATTTTTTCGATAAAAATCAGTAGTAGGTTGGCCCATGGCACCAGCCGTCCGTTGCGATACTACAGCTGAAGGTTTTTCTGAACTTAAATAGGGCTGTCCAGGACAGTTCGATGTTGAGTCTTCCTTCAGTTACGGTTCTTTTTCTAGGCCTACATCAACACTGAATATTCTTGGATATTCGTTACACACCTCATATTATCCCTTCACATCTGACAAGTCATTACACTCCATTTCTGTTTCTCTTTATTTTATATATTCTTCGTACCCAGACCTGATGAGGGCGGTTTTATTTTATAATTTTTTGGCCCGTTCTGGTGTCACAATCATAAAAAAAAAAAATGCTGTCCCTACTATGCCATTTATATGCATTTCTGGAGACAAATTTTCCAGTATACTTTTACTCCTAAATCTCTCTCATTCTCCGTCTCTTGAAGTTGTACTCCTGCCATTGAGTAGTCAAGCCTGGCCTTTTTTGCACTTGTACCCATTCTCATTACCTTACATTTAAAAGTATTGAATATCATTAGCCAGTTATCTGATCACTCATGCAGACTATTTAGGTAAGTTTATATCCTTTCCAAAACATTTCCACCTATTCTCGCCATTGCTTGCAGCTTCTTAATAAGTTTCCCATGTGGGACTGTATAAAATGCCTTCTGGATGTCTAGGAATATGCAATCCACCCAGCCCTCTCTGTCCTTTAAAATTCGGCCTACATCATCATAAAATTCTAATAAGTTTGATCTGCCTTCACAGAGTGATTACCTAATTGTGTTTACGGGAAAGAGCCCAAAGCTCGTATCTTCCCGTCTCCTGATCGGTTCCATTTTAGACTTAGTGATACTTATCATACCTGTCCTTAAAACTATGGATTGAGATAGCATTAACTACCTCCTCGCTTAGCGAATTCCAATTATCAACTACTCTTACACTGAAAAAGTATTTTCTTACATCCTGCAAAGAAGTTTTCTTACGAAGCTTTAAACTATGACCTCTAGTTCTAGAGCCAGCCATATCAAAATATCGATCCCTATCCACTCTATCATAACCATGAAGGAATTTAAAGACTGTCACCATATCCCCCCTCACTCTTCTAGCTTCGAGTGATGGTAAGTCTAATTCCCTCAGCCTCTCATTATAACTGAGATTGCGTATTTCTGGCACCAGTTTCGTGGCATGTCTTTGAACTTTTTCAAGCTTAGCTATGTGCTTTTTCAAGTGCGGATTCCAAAAGGGGGCTGCATATTCGAGTTTTGGCCTCACATAGGTTACATAAATATTTCTGAACATTTCCTTGTCCATGTGCCTGAAGGCTACCCTTACATTTGATAAGAATGCATATGCTGCCCTTACTATGCCATTTATATATATTTCTGGAGACAAATCTGCCAGTATGTTTACTCCTAGATCTCTCTCATTTTCTGTCTCTTGAAGTTGTACTCCAGCCACCGAGTAGTCAAGCTTGGGCCTTCTTGCACTTGTACCCATTCTCATTACCTTACATTTTGAAGTATTGAATTTCATTAGCCACTTTTCTGACCACTCATGCAGATTATTTAGATCCTCCTGAAGTTCTCTACCGTTGTTCTCGTTTTTTACTTTCTTCACAATCTTTGCATCATTTGCAAACATATTCGTGAATGAATTTACAGACTCTGGTAGGTCTTTTTTTTTTTTTTTTTTTTTATGATTGTGACACCAGAACGGGCCAAAAAATTATAAAATAAAACCGCCCTCATCAGGTCTGGGTACGAAGAATATATAAAATAAAGAGAAACAGAAATGGAGTGTAATGACTTGTCAGATATACAAGGAACAAAAGTGGCCCTAAAACTGAACCCTGTGGAACTCCACTACTAACTCTTCTCCATTCAGACACTGAATGTCTTACTCTAACCCTCTGTTCCCTTCCTTCTAAGTAAGTTTTTATCCATTCCAAAACATTTCCACCTATTCTAGCCATTGATTGCAGCTTCCTAATAAGTCTCCCTTGTGGAACAGTGTCAAACGCTTTCTGGAAGTCTAGGAATATGCAATCTGCCCAGCCCTCTCTTTCCTGTAAGATTTGGCTTACCTCATCATAAAATTCTAATAAGTTTGTTACTGTTGATCTACCTTCTCTGAAGCCATGTTGCCTCACTGACAAAAAGTTGAAGGATTCCAAGTGAAGAGAGATATGTTTCCTTAGTAGTTTCTCCATAAGTTTGCAAACTATGCTGGTCAAGGAAACTGGTCTATAGTTCAGAGCCGTATCCCTCCTTCCCTTTTTGAAGATAGGTATCACATTTGCTTGTTTCCAGCATCTTGGAATCTCCCCCGACTCCAGTGACTCCTTAAATATGATACTTAGTGCCACTGATATTGTGTTTGCGCATTTTTTAAGCACATGAGGGGATATGTCATCAGGACCTGTAGCTTTATGAACATCTAAATCCCTCAGCGCTTTGCATACCTCTGTGGCTGTAAGGTTGATGTTCTCTAATACCGGCCCTTGAGCTTCAATCACTGCAATCTGAGGGGGTGGGGTATTTTCTACTGTAAATACTGACTGAAACTCCTTGTTCAATTCTTTGCAGATCTCTTCATCCGTCTCAGTGATGCTTCCATCCGCTCTCTTTAGCCTTAAAACCTGTTCTTTTACCTTCATTTTTCCTCTGATAAAACTGTGGATAAACTTGGGATTTTCTTTAGCCTTCCTGGTGATGTCCCTCTCATAGTCTCTCTCTGCCTCTCTCCTGTTGTGAAAATAGTGAGTGCACACCACTGAGCAGTTTAAAAATGTACCTAGTTCATTGGTTCTTGACCTTTTTATTACCATTATAATCAGTAGAGCCCATTCACTATTTAACTTTCCTTTAAACAGTTTATGGTAAGTTAACAAAGCCTCGTTTCTTGCACGATCGGATAAGAAGAAGAAGAAGAAGCAACCTGACGTTGTTATTGTTGTGCAGTATTGGCAACTGTAGGGGTATATCCATAAGCATAGGGACATTATGCTTTGATCCTCGGTGGTAGAGAAGTAGAGCCTCCCAGGGAAAATAGTTAAATATGTAGGGACTTTCGGCCTTTACGTGAATAATCAAATTTTCTTTATTTGATATACGAATTTACCAGTTTGTTCCTCATTAATTATAACAGTTATAAACCTTAACCTGGTGATATACATCAACCATTGGTGTTTCACTAGTTTGATGCCTGTAATTTGCGTGTCTAGAGAACCTAAACCTCACTATCTGAACATCCTCTCCTTGGTCCTGCCGGCTCTCAATAATCCTCAGTCGATTATTATTTAGTAAATAACGCTCTTGTGTGATCATATCGTTCCCTATCCTCCGTATTGTAAAGGGAGGTCTATGGTTGATACATCAAAGAAATAGTGAAAGAAGAACAATGAACAAACACGTGAAAAGAAATATCCTTTGCTGAATCAATGCTCTGGACTAGACTGGACAGAGGTAAGCACTTTGAAATTATAGTTTGGGGTGCTTCAAAAATTACTTAAGCTTTTTCTTTGCCATTTTACCCTCTCCCAATACCATACCTGGTAAAACATGCTCCCCTGAAAATTATGTGGCAACTGTTAGTAACTCCCTCATTATGTGTCAGCAGCTAGTACCCCTATAATTAGTGTTTCCCAGTTTTCTTTAATGTACGTAGCTCTAGCTATATATATAAAAAAAAAAAAACAAAGGTCTTCTAAGACAGAGTCTCAGAGGTTTTCATCACTGAAAAGGAAGGTGAGCTGCCAGTGGTTCGGTTTAAAAGTTTACCAAGCTTGGGAAATATGGAAATTACACAAGATAAGACTTGGAAGATAATAATTCCCCAGCTCCTGATGGTGTGCACCCAAGAATTATAAAAGAACTGGCTGAAGAACTACCTGAGACACTTAAAGATGATAATTGAAAAATACCTACACGAAGGAGAAGTACCAAATGACTGGCGGATTGCTTACGTTACCCCGATCTTCAAGAAGGGAAATGAGTGATCCAGAAAATTACAAACCTGTGAATTTGACAAGTATATTCAGTAAAATAATGGTATCACTGCTGAGGGAGAGAATCATGTTACATATGAATAAGCATAAACTATTCAGCAATAGGCAGTTTGGATTTATATCAGGATGATCTAGTGTGCTTCAGCTAAGTCAGGTCTTAGATAAATGGACAGTAGGTATTGACAAGGGCCAGACAATTGATGTTATCAGTACAGCTACAGGATTGAGGGAAACATTCTGGGGTAGATAAAAAATTTCTTGACAGAGAGGCAACAGAGAGTTATGGTGAATGGAGAAAAGTTACAAATGGTGTCCTTCATGGTTCAGTACTCTGTCTGCTATTGTTTCTTTTATTTATCAATTACCCATATGAAGTAATTAAACATGACCGTGATGTATACCTGTATACTAATGACACAAAGTTGTTCAGAAAAATTGATGAGAGAAAAGACTGCAGTAGATTACAGGAAGACCTATATAGATGAAGAAAGAAAATGGTCAGAAAGATGGATGCTTGATTTCCACCCAGATAAAAGCAAGTCCGTTAAAGTGGGGAGGTCTAATTAGATGTCAATAGTATTCCACCCAGCAGATAAAATTGATAAAGCAAACAAGATTATGGGTCTCATAAGCCAAACCTTTGTAAATTTAGATCCAGAAATTTTCAAGGCACTATATGCGACCATACTGAGACCACATCTTGACTATGCTAATGAGGTATGGTGCCCGGACTTATTAAAGGATGTAGAGATTCTTGAAACTATACAGCATTGAGCTACAAAGCTAGTGCCTCAGTTAAAAAAACTCTCCTATGAAAAAGATTGCAAAAGCTGAACCTGTCCACAGAAAATCTCGTGGTGATAAAACACAAAGCATGCAAGATTATCACCAACAAATATGGTGATGAATGTCCAGAGGGACTCTTCCAAACAAGAGAGGAAGTTAACACACGGGCTAATACGAAGAAAATCTTCAAGAAAAGGTCAAGACTCAATCATAGAAAAAACTCTTTCCAACACAGAGTAGTGAAAATTAGAATGCATTACCAGAGTGAGTAGTGAATGCAGGAACAACAGAAAATTTTGAATCTTGCTTGGATAAAGTGTGGAGGGGTCAAGAGCAGAAATTCAAGTACAGAGCAAACATAACCACCACACGCACCCACCGTCATAGCAGATATGTTACGGGTCCTCTATGACCCATTCCACCCATCCTTGGGTGGGGATCTACACCAATCAACCAACGCCATAGCAGAAGGGAGGCTGTTGAGCTGGAGTCACAGGCATAGGCCTCTTCCAGAAGGACGTCTGTGAGTATCTAACATATGTAGATTATTACCTTGAGTTGGGGTGTTCTTAATTTTGTTATATATTGAAGACTCCATTATGTTAAAATATGGAAAAAAAATCCTGATCATCTTAGAATGGGCATTTTTTCTTGCCATTTATTTTAATTTCCTAAAAAAAAAAAAAAATCAGCCTGCCTCTGTATCCAAGCCGGAAAAAAATATGAAAATATTACGTACTATATAGCTGTACTTCCTCCCGCAAAACGTAGGAATATTTTGACGCATTTTTAGGGATTTCAAGGTGCCATATTTAAGTTGGTAACACTGTTGATGTGTTCTTACCGCATTAGGTCCGACGTATTAAGTTGTTAATTATGTTATTATTTAACAAGATAAACTTTGCCCATGGCACTAGGAATAAAGGTGATTTAATCATTATTTTATAATTGTTAAAGTGATATGATATCTGACTGAAACTTCTGAACTCGCCATTTAGCTTGTCATATACTTTAATAATCCTTGTCAGAGTGATCTGAGCATTGGGTGAAGCTTCTAAACCTCGCTATTTCTCCTTTTATTTTCATATTTGGTATAGGTGTCCTATTATGATAGATTTGTCTATGCTGTAATTGGGAGCTCATGTAGAAGTGGGACCTGAAGTTTTTAAAGGTCCAAATTCTTTGGGGTAGTTTACAGTTTAGCGGGGCATGCCGCTCAACGACTTCATCCCTCCAATCAGGTAAGTAGATTGACTGTAGGTTAGGTAAGTGTTTTTAGTTAGGATAGTAAGATGGGAGTTCGCCCCCTAGCCTAGAGGTTAGGTAAGTATTTTCAGTTAGGATGGTAAAAAAATTGTTTTGAATGCCTATTGTCGCCATTTTTGTTGTGTGTTCATCCGCCAGTTCTCTAGTCAGAGCCTATCGCCATCTATTGGTAGGTTTTGAACATTGGTATGCCCCGCTAAACTGTAGGTGTTCCATTCTTTGGATAGGTTAGGTTTTATTTTTAAGATTATATGATTTAATATTTTGTGTAAAGTCTAGTACCAGTTCGGTAAAGGTCCAGTATGACTCTTGGCCTTAATTCTACCCTCCTCAATAAGGTACAGTTACTTCGCATTGGCATATTTGTGTTGAGTATTGAGGGCTTGGACTTTTCCCCCAGCTAGGAGGTTAGGTTAGGTCAGCATTTAACGAAATCTATACTGACCCCCTAAGCCCGTGCTTTACCTAACCTAACCTAACTTTCTTGTTGGGGGAAAAGTCCAACCCCTCGATACTCTCTACAAATATGCCAATGCGAAGTAACTTTACCTTACTGAGGAGGGTAGAATTAAAGTGCCGGAGTTATACTGGACCTTTACCATCAGTTCTTCATGAACTCCTGTAAATGGATATTGGAAGTTCTCTGGTTACTTTTTTATTTTCTGTTATAAAAACCAGTTTATCACATTGCTTGGTAAAGATTTATGATATGACTATCATCCTTGAAGGTGAAAATTAAAATTTTTTGTATGTTTCTTGTGTCTTTTAAAAAAGATTTGATCATCTAAACCGTTGGAAAATATTCTTAACTTTACCGATCCTAACCTAACTTCGAAATGAGTAACTCACGATGATTTTGAATCTTATATAAAAAATAAGTCATAGGAAAAACATCAATCTTACTTTCATCAAAGAACTGCCATAAATTTTAATTTTTTATGAGTGTGACACCAGGATGGGCGAAGAATATTCCCCTCATCAGACCTGGGTGTGTTGTGACTTGTCAGGTGTGAAGGGATGATAAGAGATGTGTAACGAATATACAAGAATATTCTGTGTAGATGTAGGTATAGAAAAGTATCCGTAACTGAAGTAGGACTTTACATCGAGCCATAAGACCGAAATCCTTTATGGAAATAAAGGGTGGCTTCTGTTGGTAAAACCCTGTGAGACTGAAACAAGTCAAAACTTTTCCCGTTATTTGTAAAACTCAAAAGTACTTCGATGATGATGAAAAGAGAACATCGTACGGAATATCAAGGCGTATTAATGAGCATGTTTACATAATTGGCCAGTTATTTACAGATGAGCAGCGAATGCACTTAAAAACACACATTGTTAATGGGAGTCTGCTGAAGGATGAAATCGCCCAGAGTTTTAAAAATATTAAATGGAAAAAATACTTACAAAATCAAGGCTTACATAAACTACATACAATAGTCAGGGATGATGCAAGTGAAACTGTAAACAAATACCTGAACTTTATCCTCTTAAACCAAAAAAAAAAAAAACTTTAGAAATATTTCATATTTTTTGTTTGGTACTATACATGGATAGCGTAATGAGAAAAACAGAGTACAGAGAACGGGGCCAGGGAGGTACTATGCTTGAAGAGGAAGATAGGAGTCAGGGAATTAGCAAGTCGTTGCTCACTAATGACACTGCTTTAGTGGCTAATGCAGAGGCAAAGCTTCTTTGGTGGTGAAGGACTATGATAGAATATGTTGGAGGAGAAATTTAATAAGACTTCATTTGGAAAAAAAGTTAGATAATAAGATGTAATAGATATGGTGTGTTGAGTAAGTCGGATGCAAAATTAAATGATTTTGTACTTAAGTAGATTGACAGTTTTAGAGTTTTTTTTAATGAGTGTAAGATGTGAAGAGGTAATAGATGTGTAACGAATATAAAAGAATATATAGTATAGATGTTAGCATAGATAATGAACTATAACTGAAGCTGTCTTGGACAGTCCAATTCAGTTCAGAAAACCTTCGGCTGTAGTATTGGAACAGGCGGTTGGTGCTGTGGGGCAACCTACTGTATTGTAAATATATGGTAGTAAACGTAAAGGCAGATTATAGTTAGGATCTAGAGACAGTGCATTGAATAGGAGTATTGATAAAGCACCTGGGAGCACCATATAGGGTATTCAACGATAGATTCATATCAAAGCCAAATCAGGTTGGATTGAATGATGGAATAATTTCTCTTACATGCCGAGTTCAGTGTTTACTCTCTATCTCTCTTTTTTTCTTTTTTTTTACTAGGTCTTATATTTGTCTTTAACAGTATGATACCAGTAAGCGATTACAATTTCCTCATTGAGAGAATTCCAGTTTTTAACTCTTCTTTCACTAAAGAAGAACTTTCTTACATCCACAAAGGAGTGTTATTATAAAGCTTGTAACTGCTTTAATTGTTACCTCTAATTAGTATTAAGTATTACAGTACTCCCCTTCAAAGCTGTCATAAGTGTGGAATATGTTTTTTCAGGTGTGGAATCTAAAAAGGTACTGCATTTTCAACTAATTTCTCACATATGCTTTATATATATATATATATTATAAAATTTCTTTGACCATATGCTTGTAGCCCACCCTCGTATTACTGTGAAATTTATACCATTTGTATATAAATCTGGAGGCAAATCTACTAATACCCTGACTGCTAAATGTCATTCAATAATATATTTTAAGTTGTTCTTTATTTCTTTTAGGTATGACTAAGTACGTGCAGAGTTGCATTCATACATGAATATGGGTTTTCTTTTGCCTTTTGCCCTTTCTCATTACTTTGCAATTTGAAGTACGAATACTTGACTACATTATTCAGATTATTGAGGTTTCATGAAGTTCTTTACCACTCTTCATCTTTAATTCTCTTTAAAGTTTCTTTATCTTTTACAAACATATTTAAAATTCATTGTCAGATATGTGTAGATAATTTACATAGTATAAAGATCAGAAGTGGCCTTAAAACTGATTCCTATTGAGCCCCACTTTTAAAGTTCCACCACTGTAACAATGCATATCTTACTCTGACTAGGTATCTGCTTTCTTCAGTCTAAATTAGTTTGTATTCTTATGTAGACATTCCTACCTATTCTTACCAGTACTTACAGCTTTATGATGAGTCATGTTTGTCTAATATATATATATATATATATATATATATATATATATATATATATATATATATATATATATATATATATATATATATATATATATATATATATATATAGAGAGAGAGAGAGAGAGAGAGAGAGAGAGAAAGAGAGAGAGAGAGAGAGAGAGAGAGAGGAAAAAAAAGATCGTAATTCTGAAATATAAAGTTATTTTGATAAAAGGGACCCCAATTTTAAAATGATGCTAATAATGGAATATGTTGATGGGAGATGTCGATGGAGAGTTTTGAAACAGTTTCCATTTGTTTCTATCATTGACACTTAGGGTGGATGTGATAATAAAGTCTTTTTTAGTAAGGGGTTTGAAGTCGTATTCTTTATTATATTAAAACTTGTGATATTTTCATGACCATATCAATATATGTATACTGTGTGTAATTTTTTTTACAGGTTTCATATCCTGGATGACTTGGAATGCAGCACAGATGTAAAGATGCAGAGCCCATCATCAGTATTATAGATGGATAGATGATGTTGATGTGGCTCAAGCGGTAGCGTCTGCGACTCTGAGGCGTCAGGTCGAGGGTTCACGCCCCATCACGGTCTGGGGTTAGCAAGGGCATGCACTCAGGGTGAGGATTACATCTGCCAAAACTAGTCCTTCGCAAGAAGGCAACCGTCCTAGCCCTTGGTTGAAAAGGGAGTCCGTGAGGTAAAACCGGAACAAACCTTTATGTAATCACCATGGCTCAAGCGGTAGCGTCCGCGACTCTGAGGTGTTAGGTCGAGGGTTCGCGCCCCGTCACGGTCTGGGGTTAGCAAGGGCATGCACTCAGGGTAAGGATTACATCTGCCAAAAGAAGTCCTTCGCAAGAAGGCAACCGTCCTAGCCCTTGGTTGAAAAGGGAGTCCGTGACGTAAAACCGGAACAACAAGATGTTGATGTCAGTTGTTGCATGACATACGGACATAATAGTGGAAGAGTATATGCTCCTGAATTTGTTATTGAATACAGTTATACATCAAAATTTGTTATATGGATTTTCAGAAAATTTTTGTTCATAACTCAGTATGATACCTAATATTTCAGGAATTGACTACACTCATCCTTTATTCGCTCTTTGATACTGCAAAAAACTGGTATATTCTCTGCTGTTTACACTCATCCAGGATCCACATATCTCACATAGGACATAAAAATGGCAGATGAGTATAGGTTTCTGAATTTGTTTTGTTTTGTAAATGAAATTTGTATTACGGATTATAAGAAAATATTTACATCCCAGTTTTACCTTATATTTCATGAAATAACAACACACTTCACATTTGCAGTAATACAGAACACAGGAAGAGATGGGAAAGATCAAAAACTTGTTGCAAGAGGCAAGAAGGTTAAATGAGGAAAGAAATGAAGAAGAGAAGAAAAATTTTCGTTACAGAATACTTCCAGACAAAGGGGAGATAAAGAAGATAATGACAGAAGATCAGGGGATGGGGCCTCATTAAGATTGTTATACACAAATGCTGATGGATTAGCTGGTAAGGCAGTAGAATTAAAAGATAGGATTCACAACAGTAAGGCAGATATAGTAGCAATTACAGAGACTAAGTTGAGTGAGGACATAAACAGTGTCACAGTTTTTCCTAAGGGCTTCAGAATACTAAGGGTCGAAAGATCTGAGAGGACTGGTGGAGGGATAGCACTGCTCATAAGTGAGAGGATTCAAGTTGAAGAAATAAACTTGGCTATAGAAAGTGAGTTCAGGGAATTTCTTGTTGCTCGCATAAATACTGGGTCAGAGAGCATTATAATAACTGTTGTATACAACCCACCAAGGAACCAAAATAGGCTTGAAATTTATGAGGAAAGTCATATAGGTACGATTGAAGTCATAAACTCAGTTGTTAACATGGCGCGGGAGAAAAGATGTAGGATTTTGATTATGGGAGACTTTAATCATGGAGAGATAGATTGGATAAATCTTGACCCACACAGTGGTGAGGACTCATTTGGGGCAAGATTCCTAGATTGCGTACAAGGGAATTTCCTACACCAACATGTAATGGAACCAACAAGAGCCAGGGGTGGGGATGAGCCATCACTACTTGATCTAGTGTTCACAGATAATGTGTTGGATATTGAAAATATTGAGTATGAACCACCAATTGGAAAGAGTGACCACTGTGTGTTGTTGATGGAGTATATCATTGAAGACATTCTTCCTGAGAGTAGAGGCACTGAGGACATGAGGAGGAACTATCCGAAAGGAGATTACATCAAAATAAATGAGCTTTTTGCAGTTATTGACTGGAGAACCTTATTTTACAACAAATCTGTACAAGAAATGTATGACATCTTTTGTGAGAAATATGGGAAGATAGTAGATTGCTGCATACCTGTCACCAAAGTAGGTGTAATTCATGCCAGAGAGAAATGGTTCGATGGTGGGTGTAAAAGAGCTAAGGAGTGGAGAGACAAATGCTGGAAAAGGTATAGGAGAAAAAACATAAATGCCTGGCAAACCTACAAAAGAGCAAGAAATGACTACCTAAGTAAAAGGAGAGAGGCAGAGAGAGATTATGAGAGGGACATCACCAGGAAGGCTAAGGAAAATCCCAAGCTTTTCCACAGCTTTATCAGAGGAAAACTGAAGGTAAAAGAACAGGTTTTAAGGCTAAAGAGAGCGGATGGAAGCATCACTGAGACGGACGAAGAGATCTGCAAAGAGTTGAACAAGGAGTTTCAGTCAGTATTTACAGTAGAAAATACCCCACCCCCTCAGATTGCAGTGATAGAAGCTCAAGGGCCGGTATTAGAGAACATCAACCTTACAGCCACAGAGGTATGCAAAGTGCTGATGGATTTAGATGTTCATAAAGCTACAGGTCCTGATGACATATCCCCTCATGTGCTTAAAAAATGCGCAAACACAATATCAGTGGCACTAAGTATCATATTTAAGGAGTCACTGGAGTCGGGGGAGATTCCAAGATGCTGGAAACAAGCAAATGTGATACCTATCTTCAAAAAGGGAAGGAGGGATACGGCTCTGAACTATAGACCAGTTTCCTTGACCAGCATAGTTTGCAAACTTATGGAGAAACTACTAAGGAAACATATCTCTCTTCACTTGGAATCTTTCAACTTTTTGTCAGTGAGGCAACATGGCTTCAGAGAAGGAAGATCAACAGTAACAAACTTATTAGAATTTTATGATGAGGTAAGCCAAATCTTACAGGAAAGAGAGGGCTGGGCAGATTGCATATTCCTAGACTTCCAGAAAGCGTTTGACACTGTTCCACATGGGAGACTTATTAGGAAGCTGCAATCAATGGCTAGAATAGGTGGAAATGTCTTGGAATGGATAAAAACTTACTTAGAAGGAAGGGAACAGAGGGTTAGAGTAAGACACTCAGTGTCTGAATGGAGAAGAGTTAGTAGTGGAGTTCCACAGGGTTCAGTTTTAGGGCCACTTTTGTTCCTTGTATATGTAAATGACCTACCAGAGTGTGTAAATTCATTCATGAATATGTTTGCAGATGATGCAAAGATTGTGAAGAAAGTAAAAAACGAGAACAATGGTAGAGAACTTCAGGAGGATCTAAATAATCTGCATGAGTGGTCAGAAAAGTGGCTAATGAAATTCAATACCTCAAAATGTAAGGTAATGAGAATGGGTACAAGTGCAAGAAGGCCCAAGCTTGACTACTCGGTGGCTGGAGTACAACTTCAAGAGACAGAAAATGAGAGAGATCTAGGAGTAAACATACTGGCAGATTTGTCTCCAGAAATACATATAAATGGCGTAGTAAGGGCAGCATATGCATTCTTATCAAATGTAAGGGTAGCCTTCAGGCACATGGACAAGGAAATGTTCAGAAATATTTATGTAACCTATGTGAGGCCAAAACTCGAATATGCAGCCCCCTTTTGGAATCCGCACTTGAAAAAGCACATAGCTAAGCTTGAAAAAGTTCAAAGACATGCCACAAAACTGGTGCCAGAAATACGCAATCTCGGTTATGATGAGAGGCTGAGGGAATTAGACTTGCCATCACTCGAAGCTAGAAGAGTAAGGGGGGATATGGTGATAGTCTTTAAATTCCTTCATGGTTATGATAGAGTGGATAGGGATCGATATTTCGATATGGCTGGCTCTAGAACTAGAGGCCATAGTTTGAAGCTTCGTAAGAAAACTTGTTTGCAGGATGTAAGGAAATACTTTTTCAGTGTAAGAGTAGTTGATAATTGGAATTCGCTAAGCGAGGAGGTAGTTAATGCTATCTCAATCCATAGTTTTAAGGACAGGTATGATAAGTATCACTAAGTCTAAAAATGGAACCGATCAGGAGACGGGAAGATACGAGCTTTGGGCTCTTTCCCGTAAACACAATTAGGTAATCACATGAATCGTAAACCATGGAGGGGTATATATAAAGGGGACTGCAATCAACACATCACCAAGAAGTATGCTGGAATATTGCATCTAGGACCATTTTGCGCCTTAAAAGCCATTTGAAATTACTTATCTCTTTTGATAGCATTCTAATTGCCATGTAGTACAGATTTTTTTAGACTTTTTTGTTATCTTTATAAACCAATAGAAAATCTTCTAAATATTGGGAGATTGAATTTTACTTTCAGAAACAATTAGTTATTTTCTCAGCTGGAGTTCATTTCAGTTGGCTGCAAAGGCACCATATTGATGAGTTCATGTGAGCTTCTCAAATCCAAATCCATAAATATTTTATGATGATGAATGATGAAAATACAATCTTTTAGTATTTGGTTCTTATTTAGTGGTTTCATTGAAAATTACAGTTTATAAGATATGTGTTCAATGCAGAATACTGTAGTTTTTAGTTGAATTTTAAATGTCAAGCGTTCTAATGTGTTGGATTTGAGAAGAGGAATTACAGCATTATAGATTGTGTGAATTTTTGCTTTGTGTCTATTAGTGGTGACTGGTTCTCTCCAATATAATATCAGTCTTTGTATTTTACTGTTATGGTGATACTTCACTTATCTAAGCTTGGACCATTTATTCATGATAGCATTCAAAAACTTTGTATTGTATGTAATTAATGTTTGCAATAAACATTGTGACAGATATTTCTTGGAGAAAATCAGATATTAATGTTCATGTTAAATTTATTCAAAATACACAAAGTAATATAAAGAACTGCATGAAATATTTAGGAACTGTGTATGTTAAATAAGTAAATAAATGCATATTTTTACTTATCATTTGAGACCTATAGTGATATACTATTGCTCAAGCATTTAATATTTTTAACATGCACTAAATATATTTTCTGGTGCTTTATATTATTGTGTATCAAACAGTTATTTATATGTAGTGGATCATTATTACAAAAGGTTCATATATCGCGTCATTGATAACTATGTCGGTAGTAAGTACTCTGCTTATTCGTTCATTGCAAATTGCAGTTTTCAGTTTCATTCACGATATGATTATCCAAGTACTGACCTCTTAAGAACTAAGCAATTATATATAAATGCAATTTCTTGGTTTTCCATGCTTTTACTGTATAATTAGTCATCCTGTATGCTAATAGTATCGTTATTTTTCTAAGATTCAAGTCTTTCACGACTTTAGTTTTGAATTAATTATAGCATTAATTTTACTATCATGAATAGCTGGTTATTTTTCTAAGATTCAAGTCTTTCACGACTGTTTAATTTTGGATTAATTATAGCATTAATTTTACTATCATGAATAAGTGGTTATTTTTCTAAGATTCAAGTCTTTCACGACTGTTTAATTCTGGATTAATTATAGCAGTAATTTTACTACCATGAATAGCTGGAGCAGATATTGAGTTTCTTTTTGTTCTCCTTCACCTCTTGTATCACTAGTATGTGGCCGAATTTGCACTTTTATAAAGACACTGTATCATCACAGCTGTCAGGAGACGCGTAACTGTACACCCTCCCGCATCGAGGATCAAGGCACGACTCTGACCTGTTGATTGAAACATTATATCTTCCTCTTGAAATAATGTATACTGAAATTGAACAAGCGCATGAAATCATGGGAGTATTTCTTAAAGTTAGATGATCAGAGAATATTTCTTGTATCTCACTTTGTTAAGTAAAACTGTTTGGAATATTTATTTATTACTTAATTTTCAGTATTATGAATGTATTTCAATTACAGTCTAAATTTATATTTTATTGTTATAACCAGTATCAGTCATGAAATTCCTTTGAAATTAATTACTTCTGACTATATGTGCTTTCATAACACGAGATAAACTTATTCAGTGAATAATTCAATTTCAACTTTGTTCTTATATTTGAAAATGAAAACATGCAGATAGGCATAATATAACTATACTCTCCAAGAATAGTGATATTCATATTGTTATGTTTTATACATTATGGAAGATTTTGACATCTACTTAGGTTTTGTTGTAAGTCAGTATAGTATACAGCTCTCTACAAAACCCATCTGGAGAGTGTCAGCTACTATTTTTTGCATACCTTTGTGTTCTGTATATTTGCATATTTTGTAATTGTCTTTGCATTTGATATTTACAAAATGAAATGGAGAGTTCATACAGTCACAGCTCGTGAAATCACGTCTTTCTGGATTTGTTTTTGCACAAAGGAGCTCCTGAATAGCTATTCTCGCCTTTATAGATGACTCTTTTATGCTTAGATAATGCAATTCCAGTTATATGTTGTTCATAATTGACTCCTGAAAATTTATATTCCTTTTAACATTCTTACTGTGAAAGCAGTCCAAATTTAATCTTTAATTTGTAATTTAAAAACTTTGATAGAATAGATTAATTACTGTATACTTATGTAATTATAATCCTATTATTTATAGTAGTATTAGTATTTTTTCTCTTTCTGCTTCTTCTTCTTCTCATTATTATTATTATTATTTTTATTATTATTATTATTATACTTTATGTAGTTCCATTTGCTCAAGTACAAAGAGGTCAGAGATTAGAGACGTTATTACCATTGAGCCATATTAATATGAAGATTGTATACTGTACTTAAATTTCATATTATATATTTGGGTTATGATTTATGTTGTATTCGAGCATGTTGTGACTGTTACTTAACATGTTATTTTAAGTTACCGTCAGTATAAAGTCATATAAATATCATTAATTATGAAATTATAAAGCTCTTGCAAGTAGATACTATGTCATAATTACTGAACTCTCCTTTTCATTTTTGTTATAATTTCAAGTAACTCTGTGGGTATTGCCATGCAACTAGTAACAGTATGAAGTAGATTACTAACAAAGGAAATGTATGTGACCCTGTAGTCATGCCTCCTGAGTAGGCATGAGATGGGGAGCAGCAAGGGAGTGACTGATGCTGGACTTCGTATCCTCTCCCTCTGTGATGTCAAACCTAGCACTGAGTAAGGAGAGTTCCACATTGTCTTTTTTCACCCAAAAATGGTTATTGAGTGAAGTACTAAGTACTGGAATATCATTCAGGTCTTTAGAACTGAGTATTAAAACCAGTAAGTCCTTTTTAAAGCAAATATAAGTGGCAGTGAATATAATGTGTATGTTGATCTAGAACAGTTCATTTATAAAGATCACAGATATTGTTGTAATTTCGGAAAGTTTTAGTATTTATGAAAGTTGTTTTTTTTTGTAATTGGCAGACATGTTAAAAAAAAAGGAGCTTTATGGGAGAAATTCTTTTAAGTTTTAGATATAAGTTGAAGAATTGCTCTATAAGAAGTGGTAAAACACTGCCATTTACTGGTGTAACTCTTGTTGATTCTTATATATTACTACTCAAACAATACTACTGCCTCCAGTGGTGCATACTAATAGATAAAACATCTTAGGGCTCTAATTTTGATATCAGTGGCAGTATTTTTAGTAGCTTATGTAAAATTTGTTGACACCTAAACCAGACTTATGAAATGTTAACTCGAAGTATGTTTTGTTACCTGCTGTTGCACACACTCCTTTTGTTTCCATTTGTACTATATAAAAACTCTGATCCTTGGTGATAGTAATTATATCAATTTATTTTTTCAATTTTTGAAGTTTGAATATGTTGCAAATCCATTATCATTTGGTACATTAATTTTTGAAGTAGCTTTACATTTAAAGCTGTTTTTAATGACATATCAGGACATAAGTCACCCAGCTTAATGTATCTAACTTTTAGACTCTTGTATTTGAGAAAATTAATGAATTTTTATATTACAGTGAATTGATTATTAGGTGTCGTTGCCTTAATCACATTTTATTATCACCTTTTATGGGCCTGAAAGAGTTTCATTCAATTATTTTATGCTTGTCTCAACAGTTCTCCAGGGGGAGACCCGTATGGTGTTTAAGCTTTTGTGTTTTGTACTTGGACTCTGTTTTCTTTTTTATGCTAAGATGGACGAGAAAACAATGACCTGACTACTTGGGGATAAGAACATGCCTACCTGAGTTTTTTTTATGTCATAAAGAGCCTACATTGGCTACTTCTTACGAATGAGTACTATTGCTGCAAATGTAATGATATTGGCATTTTTTTTTATTTTGTATATCTCAGCTGTTAATGAAATATTGATATCTTTAAGAGCTTCATTTCTTTACAGTAATACTTAATCAGTTATGAGTTTGTCTTCAAGTATAATGTTTCATCAGTTATATTTTAGGTAAATGTGTAGGAGCCACAGCTGTGAATATGTTTTTTGCCGTTATTGGAGACATTGCTGTATCTGTAGTTGTATTTAGATCTGCTTTCTTAGGTGTTTCTGTTTTGAATTTATGTTTCTAATATTGTCTTTGTTTTAACTAGATCCGTTTGTGTCCTACTGCTCTGGTTTCTCATAGAGTCTGATCACCATGAAAGTAGTAAGAGTTGAAGAATTCAACTTTCTTTCAGGCAGTCTTAACATGTGTAAATACTAAAACGTTTACCTAGTTTTTATGTGGTATTTCTGTCTCAGAGTTGGAGGATAATGGAAACATTAAAAACTCAGCATGTCAAACCAATTGGTCCTGAGCTTTTTTCCCATTTAGTGGTTTGTAGAGCCTCTTTTCGATTTGAGTTGCTAAAGAAAAGGTGAAGAAGCGGTGCTGCATCTGCCATATGTTAAGCTTTGCTAAGTCAGCAGGCTGCATAAGTACCCCATTGAATTTGGATATTGGACGTAAAAATTGTACCAGACTTTGATATGGGCCTCTGATAAACTGATAAAATGGGATAGAATGGATGGGGAGGAAAAATCAGTGACAGCATCGAGTGCATTCACTTAATCCTATTCAGGGTGTTATCACTGGAGAGGAGGGGAATAGATGAAAATGAATTTGGGGAAATACTTGAAAATTAATTAGAGAGTGAGGTAGAAAGAGAGGAGCAGACCCAGTTCTCTCCAATAACTGTAGTAGTAAAATTTTAAAATTATGCTAGTGATATTAAGCTATGATCATTGTGGCAATCCTTCAAAGTTGAGGATGATGGGTCTTTGCTCTCTATCTCTGGACTTTAAGGTCACTTATGAGCTCAATTTTGGCTTGGAAAGCTCTTCTGAATTTAGGACTGCAACTACCATATAGCAGAATGGGCCTTATAAGTTCCTGTCTCTCCCTCTGTCTTCTCTTTTCTTCCAAATCCGTGCAGCTGTTAGGATCAAAAGTTGCATCTCCTTCTCGGAGGATGGTTTACCAATGTTTCCTATTTCTAGTGTTGTTTTCCCTGTTTAAGTCAGGTATCACATTTATTCACGCTAGACTTTATGACGTCTTTGTATGTTTTCTGTTATTTGCATCCTTTACGTTTGCCCCTTTTTAAGCTAAGAATAGATTTGTGTAGGCAGGTATTCCTCTTTCTTGTAGTTGATGTTAAGCATTACAGTCTAAACAGTCAATCATTTAGTTTTGAAGTTATGCATATACAGTTTTAGTTAGTGCTGTAAGGTTGTATATCTTTCTCACATGGTATTTATATAGATACTTTCAGTTACAATGCAATAACTTTTGCTTAATCGATTCTTGAAGTACGTGATTCTTCTTCAATACCAATGCTTTGAGAACTTTTGAGGCATGTTTTATACCAGGTATTATGGAATATTTTACCATGTGTTGGTTAAAAAATGTCTTAAATTACACGCATACTTCTTGGTAGGTTTTGACAGTGCCTTTCTGTGACTTGAGGTGCTTTACAAGATTTATGGTATACTTTACCACGTTTCTTTTACATGGTGTCTACTAGCTCTCTGTTTAGTTTGTAAATGTACTCTTATCACGAAGTAATTAGTGTAAATGTGGAACTCGGATGGATTTATAATATTAATGTCGGCTTTTGTTGAGTTTGTTATGTTTTTCTTTGGATTTGATGCTTTTGTGAGTAAACACAGTTTGATCTTTTATAAGTTTTTGCTCTGATATTGCTAAGTAAGCAAAGATTTTTATCAGTACACAGCAGTGATGCTAATGTTCTTAGTTCTTTTTTAATACTAGTGTGTCAGTACTTATTGGAAGATTTTAGTCCATAGGTATATTTGATCTAGTATAACTTCATACAGTGTCTCCTATCACATGAACACTACTTTATAATCTTTTTTAATGGCTTTCTAACTTACCAAGCTAAATTTACGTCTTCTCAGGCTCTATTGGTGCTCACATTTTTTTTTCTGAAGTTTGCAAAGTTCACCAGTTATTAGTTGTAATATGAAGAACTCATGCAAGTCTATTCTTGCAAAGCCAACTCATTGAGTTTGCTAAACACAGCATTAAGACTGGTGTTTTACATACTCTGCAAGTAATTTGTGTACTCTCCTGAAAGTAGTTTGGAAGTTCCAAGTTTATATTTCTTTCCTAAGTCAAGCATATTTGGATTTTCTTTTCTTGTTTTTGCCAACAGCATAATGTTTCGCCTTTGCCAGTGATGTTACTTGTGATCTGTCTGCACCGGTTGGGCGTAGAAGTCATATCTTACCTTATCTGATATTTTAAAATATATGTTTTGCATATGTATTAATTCTAAATGGGTTTACAGCTAACTAGAAAATCGCTTACTTTCTAGTAGGTATACTAAGTTTGAATATGCTATTTAGACATCTGCAAACCATATAGTGGCAGAAGAGTGTTGCTTCAAGACCTAATTGCTATGGATAGCTTATTTGTTATATTCGTCCAATTGTAGTGTGGCTTTTCGTCTTTAAGCTAAATTAAACTCATGTTATAAAGGTTTACTGAAATGTAATCCTGTTCTAATCATGCTCTGAACTTTTATTAAGGATAATTATTACTTTTGTCTTACACAATATACGGTAAAAGTATTCTAAAATTGAGAATGATATATTATACTCTGTAAACCATATGTAACTGAGGAAATAAAGGACAGATTATATATTCTTTAGTGAGATAATGCACAGGACTAATTTAGAAACTTCTACACGTCATTTTTCATCCTTAGATGGCAAAATTATAAATTCGTCAGATAAAATGTTAGCAAGGATTGTATTTTCTTGACATAAATCATCGTTGATTTCATCTTGGATTTGACATTATCCAAAGTCATGTTCCTCTTATCACCACATTGGAAGAGAGAAAAAACTAAAACATTCTGTAATGAGAAAATCCTTTGCATAATTGACAATTCAGAAAATCGTGAAATTTGTCTGGCTCTACCATTATTACTAGATATGTATATGAAGGGGTCATTCATATTTTTTTTTTCATCTGGTCCTTCTTTGTCTACTTTTGTGTTGTATTCTTTTTTCCTCTATATAGTGTAGATACAGCCAAACAACTCTCATACATATTTTTTAATCCTTTGATCCTCTCTTTTAATTCTTAGCCTGTATCATACATAGAGACTTGAATCTTCAATTACTATACAGTATCGGTTGCTGTGTTCCTGTCATAGTATCATACATTTTGTGTTGTTCCTCTGATTTTATATGCAAGAGCAGACTTGCAGCCGTCATGCATGTGTTTTTAGCCATCCTCTCTTGTTACTTTCTTTTGTGTTTCGTGTCTCGTGTCTAAGTCTAATATTGCACAAGCTTTGCCACTAATTATATTTGTATCTATTTAATTAGTCCTGTTTGGTAAATATTGATGTATAACTTTGTTGTATCCAGTTGCGTTTATTGCACTAATATCAATTATTCCTCTGGATAAGATCACCTCTACAATGGTTCATTCATGTTAAGTTGGTCTTGAAACAGCACCCACTTAGTGCATATACTATAAAGCCGATTGCCTAGTTATCCTAATAACTTAGGTGTTCACCTGTAATAAACACATAACTTGTGTGTAGTGGTGAAGTAGTTTTATTTACATATCTTGACAACTTCACAAATATTATATAAAACAAAAATGGATAGGCTTTTATACCACATTTGCATGCCTGAACTGCAATTCTTTTATTCTTTTATCATTGACATTTAAGGAACTATTGCCTCGGTTACACAGGTAGAAAAATCTTTGATTTGCTATTTGTGAGGGGAACTTATTTCATCAAAATTGTCCATTAAAATAACTTTAGATGTTTTGATAACAAAAATAGATGGCGTGAGGATATATTGGAGTGAAAAGTTACAAAATAATACTTGTTTTGGTATCTTTTCATTCTAAACAAATCATGCTGTTGCTTAAGTATATTTGATTATATTATTACATTTTAAAAGATCATTCTAGTCAGTATGTTCAAGGTTTTGTCCCTAGGTTGTTGTGTGCGTGTTTGCAAGGGTTGATATGTCAGGTCTTGGTGCACTTTTGATACTGGCCATTGTTTAAGTTGCTGTTTGTATTCAATCATATACTTTATATGTAATTCAAAGCCATGGCTCTGTGCACATATGATTATTCATTGTAAATAGCATTTTAAGGTTACTGCATGTATCATTAAGGTGAGGTGAAACTGTGCTTGAATTATTTCATATAAAGTTTTAAGGTATTACATTTGCAGCTGGTGATCTCATAGTAAGGGATGTTAGAAGTTAATTTTAAGCACAGGCTGTTCACACGCTCCATAGTCAAACAGCGTTTGTAGGTGTGAAGGTGACGTTAGTCCGACTTGGCAGCTTAAAGGTTTGGGGATGTAGACCTGAGCTGTTAGGATTGTTCTACCAACGAAGTACAACCCTCGGGTTCTCAATCATCCTAGCATATGGTAAAATCTTACAGTGAGAGAAGAACATGGGGATTGATCACTAGTACTGCCCCCTGGGGGATTGTTGAGACATTAGTAAATTAATTCCCTCAGAAACAATGACCTTGGCCCATGAAAGTTAATTGTGAATGAAACAACGATGCTTAGTAA
Source organism: Halocaridina rubra (assembly GCA_037179515.1). NCBI lineage: Eukaryota > Metazoa > Arthropoda > Malacostraca > Decapoda > Atyidae > Halocaridina > Halocaridina rubra. The sequence goes on along the minus strand of JAXCGZ010019440.1, from coordinate 6,242 downwards.
TCAGTACAGTATTTACTACCCAGTTGAGTAAAGAGATTTATTGATCAGCCAACTTTGACATAGGCATGACATTCATATACTGCACCTCAGATATGTTCTAGTAGGGTTACTCATGCAACTATTGATACTTACTGAAAAATAATGATTCAAAGAATTCATAATCATCCTTATACTCATTGAATTTGCTATATTGTATTCAAATTTCTGTAATTTGTTTCGTAATTCTATTAAATATATTGATAATGTATGTAAATAAAAAAAAATAAAAAATCCACGATGATGAGTCAAATTCATCCTCTTTGAGTAGGAAGTGGCTTGATGCCCTCCGATGACTACCCCCATATAGGGAGAGGACATAACTGACTGACTGGTTTGATATTTTGTTTGTTTTTTTGAGACCATATTTTTACCAAATGGATCGAGAATTGTTTAATATATAGCATTTTTTGTCTTAAAGTATCTTCTACTACCATATTTCTCCCTCTTCAATTCTTTATATCACGTTTCTTTACTCTTTGGCAATACATACGGTAACAATTCATTTTGTAGGTAACATTTTATGAATATGAAGTTCATATGCAGTGCATACTCGGAGTTCCAGGAAATTGATATTACAAATATCGTTGTTGATGTTTCTTTAGTTGCAAGTAAAATGAAATATGTAACAAGATGTAGTACACCATATTAGTGCAGTGTAGCAAAAAATTAGCAATCCTTTAAGCTATGTGCAAGAAGTTTTTTGAACCTCTTAATAAGTGTAGATGATGCTAGATATTCCTGTAGGTGCTAAAGATATTGCCTCGGATAACAGAAATGGAACTCCCAGAAATTTCTGATAGGACACAGCTAATGACATTAGAAATGGTATTGTGGGAGTTAATAAAGCATATGCATGTATTACATCACTCCAGGGGATTGGAAGTGTTTTACCACCTGTTCCTAAGACCAATTTTACTTATCCATACTGCTTGCTTAGACTTTTCTCTATGAAGCTCCTTCCCTTTCTAGTACAAGTTTGAGACTTGTGAAAAAATTCATACCATAAGTGAAAACTATCCTCATTTAGTGAAAAAATTCACACCATAAGTGAAAACTATCCTCATTTAGTGAAAAAATTTGTACCATAAGTGAAAACTATCCTCATTTACTTCAGTTTTAAGTGATTCCTCTTTTGAATTTGTCTAGCTCCGCATACAGTCAATTTTCAATATGTCGCTTATATATGCTGAATAACTGATTCACTGGTTTTATATATATGTTCTGAAGACTTGTATGATATATCAGTACTTAGTACTTCACTCAGTAACCATTTTTGGGTGAAATAAAGACAATGTGGCACTCTCCTTACTCTGTGCCAAGTTTGACATTATAGAGGGAGAGGATACGAAGTCCAGCAGCAGTCACTCCCTTGCTGCTCCCCATCTCATGCCTACTCAGGAGGCATGACAACAGGATAAATATATTTGTAATAATGACGGTAAATAAAATATAAAATTAATGTTTTTTTTTTATTATTTTTAGGAGTCCAGGACTCAACTGCGATTTTTCCCCAGATAAATATCTAGTGTCTTCACACTTTATAACTTGTCTATTAAAGGGGGTTTACACGGTCAAACGGTTCGACAGACAAGTGTTTGAAGTGATGTTCGAACGTGTGAACGGGGTATTTGGTTGTCAAACACGGTTGACAAACGTGTTCGACAACCAAATACCCTGTTCACACGTTCGAACATCACTTCAAACACTTGTCTGTCAAACCGCGTTCGACAAACCGTTTGACTGTGTAAACCCCCCTTTACATGTTGAAGCCTTACATATGGGAAAGTCAAAGAGCTCCCAGAAAAAAATAGTAAGACTTATTGTGTACAGTAAACATAATAAAACTCATTTAAGTAACTATCTGGGGCTTGGTGTTCAAAATAGACAAGTTTTCTCAGTCGCTACCTTGCCACGGGCACTTAAAGGTGTTCTCAAAGACCATCACTTTTTGACTTCATGTAAAGGAACACTTTTGAAGTGAGAGCTAACACCGAGTTTCTCATGAAGCTGGACTGGAAACCAGGAAAAAATAAAGCATTGCAACGGGTATATGGAAATTCTACTCCATTTAAAACTGTTTACAATTTGAATACGTCTTTAGAGGGTAGATACTACCAGGGAGAGAGAGAGAGCCAAACACTGCAATAAATAAAAAAAATGAGTGACATCTGGTGGAAGATTGTCCAAATACGATAGATTCTATCACCAATGAAATTAACATACCACATGGTTCAGCACTTGCCATCCTAAAGGAAAATCTTGATCTGAGAATATTCACAGCTCCGTGCATTCGAATAGCGTTGCAAGAGGATGAGCTGTGTCAGGGAGCTGAGCTTTCTCCAGAAGTTTTAGTTAAGACTGCAGCAAATGAGGCAGAGTTTTCTGACTGGAATGTGATTGGAAATGAAACTGTGATCATCCAATATAATTCAAGTTTCATCTCCAGTCACAATCTGGCCCAAAAAATGCAGCCTTATTTGCTGCATTCTTAGCCAAATGTGCGAAAAAGGTCAGCTCTTATAGCTGATACTCGTGCAACACTTTTGGGACACAGTGACCTAACTCAGACCTATATTTTCATTTGGGATGGTAAATGCTGAACTATGTACTATGTTAACTTCACTGGTGATAACACTGATTATAATTCAACAATCTTCTTCCACCAAATTTTGCACATGAGTCACATTGTCTTCATTTGTTGTAGTGGTTGGCCTTCCCTCTCTCTGGCTGTCTCTAATCTCATCTCTACTCTCTAACACGTTTTATCTAATCACAAATAAAGTTTTAGATGGAGAAGAATCTCCTAAAACATGTTGCAATGCTTCAATTTTTCCAGGTTCCATTCCAGCTTGATGAGAAACTAGATGTTAGAGTCTCACATTGTGTACCCTTCCTTGGAGTCAAAAAATTTGTCGTCTTTGAGAACACATTGAAGCCGCCGTGGCAAGATAGCAACTAAGAAAACTAGTCTACTTTGAACTACCAAGCCCCATGTACTGGTTTAAACGAGTTATATTGTATCTAATCTCGTACACATTAAATTTCAGTTTTGGGGGGAACATTTTGACGTACCCTTGTGTACTCAATTATTCATTCTCTTTCAAAGAAATGAGAGAGAATGGATAGTGTTAGTAAGGTTCTCGAAATTCTAAAAGACAAGAGCTATAAAGAGAGCAGACTACAAATTTATCTGAGGTACCAGTATTTCTGAAAACATAATACATATTCATACCTACTGGCTACCATTCCTCTAGAAAAGGTTGTAGGTGAATCAAAAGCAGACATCCATTCACCTGAAATTCCCAGGAACAGGACTGCTTGGTTCTCACTCAAAGTAAGTACAGCACTGCTCACTGCCCTTGGACTTCTCTGCAACAGCTGGTTTACCCCTAAAGCTTCATTTTACAACACCCCCCTGTTACAATCTAAAACATTGTGGGGGAGAATCCTGTAGACCACATCTCTAATGAAAATTACTCTTTACCGATCACTTTCTCATCCCTGCACCACTGATATATCACATGCATCCCATGCTATTTCTAACCCAACCATCTCATTCTTAGTCTCCTTATAGCCTTACTCCACTTACTTTCGTTTTCCATACTCTCGGCTGATTCCTCATTCATATTTCCAATTTGCACAATCCATCTGAACACTAGTATAATTTATCAAAACGCACTCTGCCAATGTATAATAATGGAACCGACAACGAGATGGAGTTATGAGAATAAGGCTCTTTCCCGTTAACACAATTAGGTACTTACTAACAATCATTCTCGTACAACTCAAAAGTATACTTTTACCCATATACACTGGTAATTTCCTTCACTCACACACTTTTACAACTGAATCACTAATTTATGCAGTTTCCCCCCCCCCGAGTCTCAGCCACTAGAGCAGTGATATCCGTAAAGAGCAAAGGATTCACGTCTGATAAACTTCCATACTCACCCACTATATTCTAAACCTCCTGTCTAGCACTCTTGTATTAATTTCTATTTCCATTCCATACATATAAGCAATGAACAACCCAGACAACATATGACCGTGATGCAACCTTACAAGAAGCTATGACCAAAAAGATATACTGTATGTATAAAAACGGAACCAACAAGGGCAGAGTTACAAGCACATGGCTCTTTCCCGTACGCACAATTAGGTAATTACACATCATTCGCCTCTTCAACACAAACTACAGTTCATGTGATTACCTAAAACTCGTATCTTCCCGTCTCCTGATCGGTTCCATTTTATACTTAGTGATACTTATCATACCTGTCCTTAAAACTATGGATTGAGATAGCATTAACTACCTCCTCGCTTAGCCAATTCCAATTATCAACTACTCTTACACTGAAAAAGTATTTCCTTACATCCTGCAAAGAAGTTTTCTTACCAAGCTTCAAACTATGACCTCTAGTTCTAGAGCCAGCCATATCAAAATATCGATCCCTATCCACTCTATCATAACCATGAAGGAATTTAAAGACTGTCACCATATCCCCCCTCACTCTTCTAGCTTCGAGTGATGGTAAGTCTAATTCCCTCAGCCTCTCATCATAACTGAGATTGCGTATTTCTGGCACCAGTTTCGTGGCATGTCTTTGAACTTTTTCAAGCTTAGCTATGTGCTTTTTCAAGTGCGGATTCCAAAAGGGGGCTGCATATTCGAGTTTTGGCCTCACATAGGTTACATAAATATTTCTGAACATTTCCTTGTCCATGTGCCTGAAGGCTACCCTTACATTTGATAAGAATGCATATGCTGCCCTTACTATGCCATTTATATGTATTTCTGGAGACAAATCTGCCAGTATGTTTACTCCTAGATCTCTCTCATTTTCTGTCTCTTGAAATTGTACTCCAGCCACCGAGTAGTCAAGCTTGGGCCTTCTTGCACTTGTACCCATTCTCATTACCTTACATTTTGAAGTATTGAATTTCATTAGCCACTTTTCTGACCACTCATGCAGGTTATTTAGATCCTCCTGAAGTTCTCTACCATTGTTCTCGTTTTTTACTTTCTTCACAATCTTTGCCTCATCTGCAAACATATTCATGAATGAATTTACAGACTCTGGTAGGTCATTTACATATACAAGGAACAAAAGTGGCCCTAAAACTGTAGTAGTGCATGTGTGGTACTCTTCTCCAATCACTCTCAATTCCTCTCCTGATGTGCTAAATCAACACTTACAATTAAATTACCAGCCTAATACTGCATTCATACCCATATTTTTTTCATCTAATACAGTGGGACCAGACAATTACTTCTCTTATCAAAGATTACCCTACCTTCCTAATCACACATTCAGCAACTTTATCATCCATTCCACACCTGCTTCTCTAACTTTAGCCAGCTTGTATGGGAACAAATTCATCATGAGCAAAGGCACACCTCAATCACTACTCTTAGTAACTTGTACAGTACCTACTTATATAGTTATATAATCTATAACAAAATAATTACAAATAGCATGCGAATAAATAATAAGTAGGAATACTGTACTCAGATAAAACATAATGAGAAGTTTAATTCTATTCCAATTCTGATGCCAAGCTTGACTTTTCTACTGGAAGACCTCCTGTTGACATTGCATCATTGTATTATATGCAGCTTACAACACTTATTCGGGATCTGAAAGCGAGAACAGAAGTTGTTACAATTAAATACAATAAAAACAGTACCAATGAAAGTAATTATTTATATACTGGGGGGAAACTGGTAAGAATAGTTCACATATAACTAGCAAAATCGTCAAAATGTTTAACAGAATAATCTATTAGTTTTTTTAAATCTGAAAAGAACTAGGTAATTTTTAAAATATTCAATAAAATCCTGAGTTTTTAGTGTCTAAATATGTAATCTACACAGTTGGAAAGTAATTCAATTACCAATAATAAAATATACTTCAGTATATGTTAGGAAGGGGTTATATACAGTTACCAATATTAGGCGAGAAATACAATATTTCTGAACAAATTACAGTTACGAATAAAGACCCTTCAACGAAGATAAAAACAAGAAATCCTTTCAGAGTATATTAAACTGTGTGTTATGTATAACTTTTGAGCTGATTAATTCGTGCGCTTTGCATTGCGCTATTGTTTTGTTGTTTTCACTGGAGTAGAACACGCCATGTCGGACATCTAAGTTTGAGTAATAAAACCTCCACTTTTTCTCACGATTTTAAATGAATTAT
>JAXCGZ010019439.1:52500-55796 GCA_037179515.1 Halocaridina rubra | reverse complement strand
CGATTTTTTTTTTATTTTATAGGCCAAATACTAACTAATTCAACATTCATGTCTTAATGGAGTGCCTGTAGCACGGTTTGCGAGTAAAATATATTCAAACTGGGAATGAAAGAAATGTGTATTTTGAGTTTAATGAACAACCAAAGAGGAGCTGTCACATAACGAGTTTTAACACCACTCAAATATTACAATAATAGTAATAATAAATTAGTTTTCATCATAAACTCAAGCACTTTCGGGGCTTGGCCATAGCAGTATTTTAGTAAAAAATACTGAATTTAATACACAGAATTTAAATACAAGCACAAGTCTGAAAATAATATAGGATACTGACGCCACTCACAAACACACTTTTACCTAGTGAAAACGTTATAAGCCATCAGGTCAATAATCTTGCCCTAGGATGACCCGTACACTGTTCGAGGTCGCGGATAATCTAGCTTCGAGACTACTCATGGAGTCAAAGATTACATTTCAACAGGCTACTGGATTTATTTTACGAATAGATTTTCAATAGAGATCAGCCGAAGTATCATTAGCTCTGACGGAGCTATATATCATTAGGGAATAATAGCCGCACCGCTATTATTATTATTATTGGTAAATGTTTACTTTTGCACCCCAAGGTGTGAAACAAAAATACAATACCATGAACAATCTTTAAAAAAAAGTTAGTCAACTTGTACTCTAACTGGATGTGAACTAACCTGATACTGCCTAATCAAACCTAAAATTACAAATTATAAATTTCATGAGATGTAAAGAGCGTGGACTAAATTTAACTAACCTAACAAGTAATCCCTCGGGGAGATCTCAACAAACACGAACAAACCAAGAAAACACTCACCTGACACAAATAGATAAATCCACGCCATGCTACTCCCAAGAGAGAAAAATTGTCGTAGAAACCACAATGGAAATTTCAGTAGACGAACAACGCTCTCATTGTCAACAAAAAACACACTTCACCAGTATGGTAAAAATTATTCTGGTAAAAAAAATAAGTAAATCGTCTTCGAAGACCTGTTTTTATTTCTAACACAATCTTACAACAATTCTTCAGATTAGTTGATGAAAAAAAATGTCTTGTAAGATCCTTTTGTGTTTAAAACACAATCTCTTATTAATGGTTATTTGAACTCAATCACTCGTATCCAATGTAAATCAAATCCACAACTAATAAGGTATTTATTACACTGCAACAGGTGGGATCTCAGTAACCAACAATAGTAACACACAATCTCCTCTCTTTCGACTCTTGGACACGACTGACGTGCAAAAAGCATTTTCTTCACGCCGTGTAGTGTGACTACGTGGCTCATACACTAGTCTCCTGACAACTCAAAATAGTATCAATAGCTTGATAACAGAATTACTGTCCTTATAATTATAACTATGTAATTAATAATCAACAGCTGTTTCACACTAATAGCCATTAATCGTTTATAATTACTTCTAATAAGAGTAAAACGAATTGACCTGAAAGAAGTTGATCAAAAACGAGTCACCACCGCTAAGACCCGCCCACCTCAGGATAACGCACAGCGATTGGTCGTAGTGGGAGACCTCGATGGACGCCGACCACGAGGAATAATCTTTAACGTAAATGATTAATATTTACTTCCTACGCTTTTCATAAAGCACGAAATTGGTTATCAGTTAATATTATCTACATTGAGTCTTTGTGTCCATCATTCTCACACAGACCTTTCATTAATAAAATCTGAAAATCGCCATCATATGCTACAGCTGACTTTTTTTACCTGATAAAAGCTTAGTATGTACAAGGATTAAATGCCCAGAGAGTAACCGACATGAATAATGAATAATAATAATAATAATAATAATAATAATTATAATAATAAAATTTTATTTCATTATAAAACAAAATATAATAATAATGATAATAATAATAATAATAATAATAATCATCATCATCATCATCATCATTATTATTCTTGTTGTTGTTATTATTATTATTATTACAAGGGAGTGACAGGAGTCAGGCTCAATGATTGATTACATTTAATGTGTAGATCCAATAGTGGAATAGTGCTTTCTACCGCTCAGTTATCAACAGGGACAATAATAATTCTCATATTTTTTTCTGTACTAAATCCTTTAACCGGACAAACAGACAAATAACAGTAAAACCAAAGTTTAAGAGGAATTAATAAATTTTTGGCAGCTTTATCTCGCTAGCCTCTTGTGAGGCATTATTGATCGACTCTCAAAGCTTTTACAGCTGAATACCCTTTCTGACCCTTACCCTCTTAAATTATCTTAGGCCTAAGACCAGCACTGAATTTTAGTTGGCTTGCTTCCCAATGTAGGATTCACAAATCAAATCAAATCAAATCAAAACATTTATTTCCATTTTGTACAATGGTTATTCAACATTAATAGTAACTTATAAGTAGACATGTAATTAAACTAATAAATAAGAGGGTTAGACATATAGTTAAATTAAATGTAGCTTTCATAAAAAATAATAATGCTATAATAAAAATGTTAACAATAATGTTAATAATAAAGTAGTAAGTATGCCACTAGATACAGGATCGTTATTATCGGCATCATTTCCATATTTGTTAAGATCAAAATCTGTGATTAGGATTCGGTTTTACGTCAGGAACTCCCTTTTCTACTAAGGGCTAGGACGGTTGCCTTCTTACGAAGGACTTGTTTTAGCAGATGTAATCGTATGAGGAAATTATATGTTTTACGGTAGTTTTTTACCATGCTCATGCGAGGACGCTGTCTCTTGCAGCTTCTTGGTAAAGAGTGTTAGTTTAGATTCAACATTTTTACGACTGCATGTCCTTCCTGACAATAACCCTATCTTTGCTCTGGGTTAGATACTAACACATATCCCTCGGACACTGGACTTAGTTTAGCCTCATAGTTTTATGGCTGGATGCCATTCCTGATAACAAACCACTGCTCTGAACCCGGGATCAGTACTGAGTTGAGCTAGAGTAATATCTGTTTAAGCTCGAAGCTTTATAGCTGCATGGCCTTCCTTACTCCAACCCTCTCCATTGATTTGGGCTTGAAACTGACACCAAGTTGAGCTGACTTGCGCACCCAGCGTCTGGAATAGCTGTATCTGCCTAGCCTCTAGAAAACCGGTATTATTTAGACTCGACAGTTTATGATCGACTGCCTTGTCCCTTTACTGCTCTGGGCTTTGGGCAGGTACAATGTTGAGTTTGCTTGTTCCCTCACTGGTTGGAATCTCTGTATCTAAACGGTTGTTAGCGTAGGTTCAACGTCTTACGGCCAGATGACCTTGC
>JAXCGZ010019439.1:30000-40000 GCA_037179515.1 Halocaridina rubra | reverse complement strand
GCGGCTTTCGGGTGTGTTTCCAATCCCCCCCTTATGTGACTCAAAGGTCTGTGCGTAATATTGTATATATATATATATGTATATATATTGATTCTCTCTCTCTCTCTCTCTCTCTCTCTCTCTCTCTCTCTCTCTCTCTCTCTCTCTCTATATATATATATATATATATATATATATATATATATATATATATATATATATATATAGATATATATATATATATATATATATATATATATATATATATATATATATATATATATATATATATATATATATATATATATATATATATATATTGGTGTACTTGGGCAGTAAAATGTTTAAAAACATATCCTTTTAAATATGAAAAAAGTTTTTTGAAATTGCGATATTATTATTAAACTTTTCCATATTCTTACTAATTTCTCTTTATTACTGAGCTTATTTAGTAAGGCAGCTAATATTGCATATCAAAACGTTGTGTAAAACTATATCAAGTATAAATTGCATTATTAAATTGTAGTAGATGCACTTTGCACATGATATGTAATGGCCTCCCTTTGCTTTATGATCACCAGAATGATTAATATTCATCATATATACCAATAAACACATAAAAGCATTAGCATGGCAGAGAACTGATGCTTTAAGATGTTCTGAGGGTCCCTACGTCGCGTTAGGTTTACAAGGCGGTCATTATTAAGGAAGACCTTTTAGAACTGAGTCACCTTTCTACATGCTGGACAACTTTAACTACCTCTCTCTCTCTCTCTCTCTCTCTCTCTCTCTCTCTCTCTCTCTCTCTCTCTCTCTCTCTCTCTCTCTCTCTCTCTCTCTCTCTCTCTCTCTCTCTCTCCTCCCTGTCTGAAAGTCTCTAGAGTATAGCATGACCAAGAACCAATTTACCTATTCGTAATTACTTTTCATGCAAGCAAAATTTAACTTTTGTTTTTCCATTAATTGGTCGTACATTAAGACAATTAGGCTCCGCTCACCACGGCATTCACCTTTAACAGCCAAAAGAGAGAGAGAGAGAGAGAGAGAGAGAGAGAGAGAGAGAGAGAGAGAGAGAGAGAGAGAGAGAGAGAGAGAGAGAGAGAGAGAGAGAGAGAGAGAGAGTATTGACCAAATAGTGTTTGAAATATTTGTGCATACAGCTAATCCAAATACTACTATCGTTGCAACAGTTACTCTGCTAATATTCTTACTACTACTATTACTACTAGCACTACTACTACTACTACTAATACTATTGCTACTACTAAGAGTAATAATAATAATAATAATAATAATAATAATAATAATAATAATAATAATAATAATAATAATAATAACAATTTATGTGTCACAATTAATACGCATACGAATGGGGGTAGACAAAGACGACAAAAACAACACCAACAATAATAATCATAATAATTAATAATAATAATCATCATCATCATCAAACAGATAAACTGTTTAAATATGCCGACGAAATTAGAAAACGAAACTGTAGGAAAATACTGAGAAAAGTAAAAAAGTCGACTTCATCTTCTGCAAATAAAATATATAAATATATATTAATTTATTAAAAAAGTTTCCACAAGAATAAAAAGTTCCTTTCTGTTCTTCAAATATAAAGACGTAGACAACATAGAGACACAAAAATGACTTATTTCTTATGATACATTACTCTATCATGTATTAATAAATAATATATTATCGACATCAATATCCTCCTTAAGAACACCTGGATGTGTCATTATGTCTATGATTTATGACCTTCACTGTATACAGTCAACGGAACACAAGTTATTCCTTTATTTATTTCTTCCAAACTTTCGTAGGAATATATTTTAATTCTTTACTTTTATTTAATTTTATTCCATTTTCTTTATTTGTAGTCACCGTGGCTCAACCGGTAGCGTCCGCGACTCTGAGGCGTCAGTTCGAGGGTTCGCGCCCCGTCACGGTCTGAGGTTAGCAAGGGCATGCACTCAGGGTAACGATTACATCTGCCAAAACAAGTCCTTCGCAAAAAGGCAACCGTCCTAGCCCTTGGTTGAAAAGGGAGTCCGTGACGTAAAACCGGAACAACATATTCCATTTTCTTTATTTCCGTAACTGTACACAGTTAGTTTTTATACAACTATTATTTTCTATTTTCTTTCATTTTAAGTATTGCAAATCTTGGCATACTATATTTATTTTATTTATATGCAAATTTACTCATAGTTGCCTAGGTTTAGGTTAGGTACGGTAAGGTTAGGTAAACTACGTGTGAGTAAGCGTGTCTGAATGAGTATGAAGAGCGAATGAGATTAGTGAAAGGTGAATGTAGAGGAGCGAAATTGGGCGAGTGAGCGAACATTAGCGTGTATAAAGACCCTATCATTATTTGACCCCTTTTTCAAATGATCAGATAACTTAAAAGGTATATCATTAGGAGTCATAATAGTGTCTCAAGAAAAGTTTTTAGAGCTTTTCGGCAGGAATATATTTACATGCTTTATAATAAAACTAATAATAAATTGTATATGCAAATTCATATTCGCATCTGTTGATGATGATGATGATGTTTTATATATATATACATATATATATATATATATATATATATATATATATATATATATATATATATATGTGTGTGTGTGTGTGTGTGTGTGTGTGTGTGTGTGTGTGTGTGTGTGTGTGTGTGTGTGTGTGTGTGTGTGTGTGTGTGTATTCGTGCTGCAGGACAAATACAACACCTTGTGTTGTTTACTGTGTTGATGTTTAAAAACATCAACACATACACACACACTTAAAGGCATAAGACGCTCGCTCGCGTGCGCAAATTCGAAATGGTGAATATGTTGAAGGTATGGAAAGTAATAAATATAAGTCGCTCACAAATACACACGCGCACACTCACATATGGTGTAAATATTGAAAATGCTTAAAAACGTAGGTATATTCTTACATAGACACACCCATATGGCTTAAATATAAAGCTACAGAATTTTTAAAAACACACACACAGACACAATCAAGCACATTCACATACAGAGTAAACGTAGCAGATGTGAAAATGCTTAAACACACATGTATATTTACATACAGACCCACATACAAGACGCCCGCTCGCGAGCCCACATTCTCATATATAACCGGGTTCTGGTCAAACCTTTTAAGCTGAGACTGGACTCTCCAATTTTGCCCCCAGGATGCACTATAAGTGTAGATGAAAGACCTAGTTTATGTCTTTCTAACCTTTCATTAACTCTGAACTCCTAAATCAAATTCTCATATCTGTTCTTTTTTACTTACTTACCTACCTACCTACCTACTCCTCTGACCTCTAGCCTATCTCTCTTACCTACATGAGACTACAACATCAGCATATCTACCTAACTTCCTGTGTATTATAGCTACTTACATATAAAGCCTGCCTAACTATCTGCTAATATTAGCAGTGTGCCTACCTTTCATCTGTCTACCCTCCTAGCTACCTTGTACTCAGTCCTTCTACCTACTAATCATACCAAATTTAGCTATCTACTTACCTATATATTGTAACTAGCTATAGTCACATATCTGCTTCATCTACCTATCTACCTAGCTATTTACCTAACTGCATACTGCTCTGGCATCTTACCTAACACAAATTACAGCTACATACTCTACACAATAAATATATCTACCTACTTATATATTAGTATTGTAACCACACACACACACGTATCTGTTAAATTACGTAGAATGGCTACCTTTTATCTGCATATATATCTTCGCTTCTGCCTACTTCCTTGACCTCTTAAGGGGGGTTTACACGGTCAAACGGTTCGTCGAACGCGGTTCGACAGACAAGTGTTTGAAGTGATGTTCGAACGTGTGAACGGGGTATTTGGTTGTCGAACACGTTCCGTGTTCGACAACCAAATAACCCGTTCACACGTTCGAACATCACTTCAAACACTTGTCTGTCGAACAGCGTTCGACGAACCGTTTGACCGTGTAAACCGCCCTTTAAACTTATCACACTTACATATTACACTATCAGTCTCACCTACCTACTTACCTATGTAATTATAGCTACCTCCAAATAAAATCAACTAGCCTATCTGTTAAGCTGAGTTGTGTAGATAGTCACTATTCTTCTTACTTATGTATCGTAGCTACTTATATATAAAACAAAGATATCTACCAGTTTACCCATATGAAGTAGATGTCTATCTACACCATCAACCTATTCATATACTTATCCTTGTGTAGTATTCCGTATGAACTAGCAAGCTATCTATCAACTTTCTTAAGCAGTGGAGCAATCTATCTATATCATGATGTAATATATATACTTGTACTAGAATGATTACCTAAAAGTATATATATATATATATATATATATATATATATAATATATATATATATATATATATATATATATATATATATATATATATATATATATATATATATATCTGCCCACTACGACTTTCCTTTAATTCCTTTTAATTCATTCCAACTGGTATACTTTTATACTTTTTCATCAAACTTTCTTTCCTTAGCCTATATAAAATGCTAAGGTCTCCATCACAACGAAGTTACTTTCAGAAAAAATGACAGCATGTTTTTCGCCTCCATCCCATATTTTAATTGTGAATTCCATTCTTTTTAATCATTCTATTATCCATTTTATGCCAGCTTTCACGATAAAAATAAGAAATTGTATTATAGAAAAGGCAAAAATCAATCTTAGATGCAATCTTATACTTTATTTTAGTTTTTATTACAGTTTTAGACATTTTTTCCCCTACATAACTTCTCGTCCGTTTTTCATTCATGTTTTGATGGGTCTGACCACAGGTTCTTTTTCAAATGCAAATTAATTATATGGGTTGCAGTAGGAAAGCTCTTTTTCTTACCCCCATTACCTTCAACACCATCCCTACCACCCCCAACACCCCTATCAGCAAATTTCCAACTCCACCAACCCTCTACCCACCCATTCCCAAACAGCAGCAGCAGCAAATTTTCATCTCCACCAGCACTGCCCCCACTCTCCCCCACACCAGAAGAAGCAACAACTTTTCAACTAAACCAGCACTGCCCACATTCTCTCTCCCACCATCAGCAGCAGCTAATTTTCAACTTCACCAGCACTATCCATACTCTTCCCCACCACCATTCCAACATCAACCAATTTTCAAGCCAAACAAGTCTATTCGCACTCTTTCCACCAAAACCTCGACAAGGAAGATTTCAATCCCATCATTAATACCCCACCCCCTCTCCCCTACCACAACCCAAAACCCATCAGCAAGTTTTCAACTCCAGTAGCACTATTCTACCCCCAACACCATTATTACCAGCAAGATTTTAACCTCACCAGCGCTATCTCCCTCTCCCTCACTCCACATCCAACAAGATACCATCCCAATCCCCACCAAGTCAAACACCATCATCATCAGCACATTTTCAACTCTACCAGCACTATAATCTCTCCCCCATCATCCCCCCAACAAATTTTCATCACCACTACCACGGCCTCCCTCTCCCGATAAGGACTCTAAAAACCACCACCAGAAAAGTTTCAACCAAATTAGAACTACTCCACCATTCCCCTCACCATCAACCCTCAACAAATTTACATTTTCACCAGCTCACTCTCCCTCTCTCTACCTCAAACCACTTCCAACTCCAACCATCGCCATTACCACCATCATCACCACCAGCAAACTTTCAACCCCACCACAATACCCCCCAACCTCCCATAACCCTTTCAAATGTTATAATTCTTACCAGTAGCCGGATTCTTATCATAACCCCTTTTGTCATTTTTCAGAAACATGAGGGTTTGAGTCATGAATAATCTCACCTCCTCCTCCCCATTCTTACCTTACCAACCCCCATTATGAACCTTCCACAATGAGCGGAAATTGATTAGTTTTGAAGTGATGAGGAAAAATTAACTTTTGAGAGAGAGAGAGAGAGAGAGAGAGAGAGAGAGAGAGAGAGAGAGAGAGAGAGAGAGAGAGAGAGAGAGAGAGAGAGAGAGAGAGAGAGAGAATTTGCTGATGGATGCGTTAAGGTGTTGCTGTAAAAATGGAGAGTTAATTTATAATATGAGATGAGAGAATGAATTACAAATAACAGATAGGTGAAGTAAACGTTGATGAAAGAAATATTGATTTACTCATACTTGCAAAGAACATACTAATAGTAGGTGTACAGTAGAAGATAATGAATAGGCATACCGGCAAGTATTTCAAATTAGGATGATGATGTGGTTCCATTGATGAAAGTAGTAGTAGCAGTAGTAGTAGTAATAGTAGTTGCTGTAGTAGTAACAGCAGTGGTAGAAGTAGTAGTTGAAGTTGTTGCTGTTGTAGTGGAGAAGTAGTAGTAGCATTAACCGTTTTCTGGAAGCTTGTCTGGGTATAAATATATATATATATATATATATATATATATATATATATATATATATATATATATATATATATATATATATATATATATTAGTAAAGAACCTAATACATAACATTCTAAAAAAAGTTATAAATAAGTAAAACACACATGAAATATTCTATTATTATCCTAAGGAGAGAAGCTGTAAGACAGATTCATTTCTACCTACTTTCAAGCATAAGTTGATGAAGGCATCATGGCGCCGATTACAGCCTTCCCTATCACAACATACATTTCGATTATATGCTTAATTAAACCACGTAAAGTCTCATAAAAATATATTTGCCCTTTATTGAAGTGTTAAATTACTAAATTTATCCAATATAAAAAGTTAAATAGGCCCCGCCCATGCTATACGCATCACTATACAATTGGGTGAGAGCCGTTGTAAGCACTCGCACGTTTCAGGGACACTGAGGAAGGGGTTTAATCTTCTCTAGAGAGTTCACCGGTTATAGATGACTTGGATATGTTTAAATAAATAAATAAATATACAAAAATATATATTTATAATACATTAAGAGATGGTGAAAAGACAGCTTCTACAGCGATTTTTGTGACTGCAAGATCAAAACGTTTCTACAAAGGAGTATGTAAATGTCAGATTCTGAATCTATATACATAGATGAATTTTAATGCTTGAGTGTGTGTATGTGTGTGTGTGGAGAGAGAGAGAGAGAGAGAGAGAGAGAGAGAGAGAGAGAGAGAGAGAGAGAGAGAGAGAGAGAGAGAGAAAAAAAAATAAAAAAACAAACCAAAATGCATTATATTATAAAAGTTTTCACAAAGCTGTATTTAAATACACTATTCAATATATATATATATATATATATATATATATATATATATATATATATATATATATATGTGTGTGTGTGTGTGTGTGTGTGTGTGTGTGTGTGTGTGTGTGTGTGTGTGTGTGTGTGTGTGTGTGTGTGTGTGTGTGTGTGTGTGTGTGTGTGTGTGTGTGTGTGTGTTTAATGAGTATGGCACCGGAAGAGGCAATAAAACTTCCCTCAACAGGCCCGACACTAAGAAAACATTGAGATGAAAAAGTAGAAGCTTAAGGGTAAGGCAGATATAAAGAAATTATACACAATAGGAATAGGACAGGTTGAAAGAATAGTCAGAGTACTGAGGACCTAGATACTTGGCAGGATTAGGCCCTGAGATGACGATAGATCCGACTTTTAAAGGCAGATAGGTCATAAGAATTAGGAGTGACAGAAGGAGGAAGAGAGTTCCAGAGTCTGGAGGTGGGTGGGAAGAAGCAGTTGCTGCACTGATCAATCCGCGAGCTATAAACCTCCACACAGTACCTGTGAGTCGAACCCACATGGCGAGTGTTACCTCGGTAGTGAAGGAGGGATGCAACTCGCTAACTCATCAAAGCAGCGATGGAAGTAGTAATGATAGAAAAGAGAAAAGGAAGATACCTTATGAGAAAGGAAAAGGAAATAAAAATTAGAAGTAAAAGAAGGGTCACTGATGAGTTTGATTGCCTTAGAATCAACCCTATCAAGGAGATAATTATAAGAAGAAGCAACATATGTCGGAACAGTACTATAAGCAGGGATGTTATAAGATCTTTATAGATTATAAGTAACTGTAAAGATGAAAAGTTATGATGAAAACGAAATAGAACACCCAATATTTATATACATATTTAGAAATTTGGATTATATGACTCCATATTGACAAGTTAGAGACTATCTGGATTCCTATGTTAATAGAATTAAGAGAGTAAATTAGATTAGCTTCGAAGACATTAGGGTTATCAGGAGGAGAAGAGATAGCCAGACACTGTCTTGGGGGAATTACATTTAACTAAATTTTGAGTGTCCCACCCAGATACTCTCTGTAAATCGGATTGAGACTTGAAGAAAAAGTGATACAAGACTTATTACGAGAAGTAGATGAAGGTTCTGAAGAGAAGGCAGTGGAAAAATGAAAGGTAGAATCATTGCCAAAGGTGAGAAGAAGAGAAGAGGATGAAGACAGAAGAAAGTGGTTAATGAAGAGAAGGAAGAGTGTAGGTGAGAGAACAGAGCATGTGGAACACCACTGGTAAGTGGGAATGAGCTATATATTGTGCCATCCACAGATATAAACCGGGCTAAAAGAAATCTGGGAACAAGAGAACCGAGAGAAGATGTAAAGCTATAAGCAGGAAGTTTGGCCAACAGAACCTTTTGCAACAATCTGCCAGAAGAGATAGAGATATCAAGGGCATCGACAAGGGATTCCCCATAGTTCTTCAGAGAAGATGACCATACATGAGTGGGATAGGACGAGTGGTCACCAGTGGATCTTGCCTTGCAGAAGCCACACTGGTGATCAGAAATAAGAGAGTTAGAGTCAAGAGGTTAAGAAGTGAGAATTGAGGTCTTGAATATTTTAGCAATAGCAGAGGTTAGGGCAATAGGTCAGCAGTGAAAATGACGGCAAGGAACCTAGCAGGAATACCATCGGGTCCAGATGCCTTGTTTGTCTTTAGAGAGCGAAGACCCTTATCAACTTTGAGTGAAGAAAGCGTAAGGGCGGGCATATTATTAAAGAGGGGTAAAGTTCGAGGAAAGAGTGTGCGGGAATAATGAGAGAGAATTTGAGATCATCAACTTTCCTAAATAGGAAGCTTTAGACTTTCACACCTATACAGTGCAGTGATTCCAAGCTTTAATGAAAGCAAGGCAAGTTAAATCAGAAGGTGAGTCTTGGTATGACTGGTATGCCCTTTCTCTAGTCTGAATAGCCATGGAACAGGCATGGTCAAATCAAGAATTAGAGGGAGAAGACGTTTTCATAGAGGAGGGGATAAACGCCTCCATTCCTGGGGTTATGATCTCAGTAACTTGTAGAGCTACCTGATTAGGGTAGAAGGTCTGAAAGCAGTAGTCATCCCATAAGAAAGTTACACAAATCATCACGATGGGTATGCTCAAAGTGCCAAAACTGGCACTGAGTAGGAGGAATTGATGAAGAGGGAGTGAAAATGGAAGAGATTGAAATCAATGAGTATCAAAGTTACCAAGAGGGTAAAGTACAGACTATGAATAGTTTGAAGGATTAGAAATAAAGAATAGGTCAAGAGTGTTAGCTGCATGGTCGTGGCGATCAAGAACACAATTAGCATGCTTGATAATCTACTCCAGATCGTGATTAACATAGCATGCAAGGGTCTCACTACCTCCTACATCAGTATGCGAAGAATAAAGCCACTCAATATCATGTACATTGAAGTCTCCAATATAGAGAACTTCAGCATGTGGGTGAGAAGATATCAAGGATTCATGGCAAAAGGACAGATATTTAAAGGACACAAAGTTAGTGGAGTTAGAAGAGCAGTAGCAGAACCAAAGAAATATAGTGGTAGTGGATAGATATATCTTCACCCAGAGAATATCAAAATCAGGAGATCCAAGGTCTATGAGCCTTGCAATAGGAGTGTTAGCATTGCAGTAAGCACAAGCATCACCTATGGAATGGAAACGAGTATACAGGTTATAGTGAGAGATCTAAAATGGGTCAGGGGAAGCATGGCTAGACGCTGGGACAGCTGGGTTTCAGAGAGAAGAAGGAGGTT
>JAXCGZ010019439.1:20000-27500 GCA_037179515.1 Halocaridina rubra | reverse complement strand
AGGGGAGAGAGAGTGCAAGAGGTAGGAAAAAGTAGGGGCAGATCGTGTTTAGGTGACGCCGGCCAAAGGGATTTCTCGCACCTGCTAGCAATGCATACTGGGACGGGTGGTGTGAGGGACTGCCATGATATGAAACAACAGTTAAATCATCTACGGCCGTCGGGCTTCACAGCAGAAGTATCTTGACAATTTACCCTGTGGGTGGGCCAAGAAGTATGGTAGCCCTCTATCCCCAAGGAGCTAAGAGGACTGAACGGTGGTGTATTGGCTTCTGGTGAATGAAAGTACACTTTGACTCTGCCACCCCTTACAAGGAGGATTGCGTCCATTATATATATATATATATATATATATATATATATATATATATATATATATATATATATATATATATATATATATATATATATATATGTATGTGTGAATATAAATGATTACTAGAATGGTGTGCTTAGGGCATAGGAGGGGGGGGGGAGGAGCAATATTTATACACCTTCAACGACAATAAAAATACTCATTGTGTGCGTCCCTTGTAACTCCTCGGACCCATGTATGTTGTCTTAGGTAAGGGGTTGGCTATGCTAATTTACTTGGGCACAGGTAAAGGTGTAAGTAAGCCTAAAGCTGCCACTGCCCCCTTCCCCCATGGATGTAAGGGAGGTGACTCTCATTCCAGTCACCCGGTGGGGACCTGTTGCATATATCTAAAAGCCTTCCCTTCTTCGGTTTCTACCATCCTACTCTTAGGTCACAGGGCTCGACTGCTTTTTCTTCTTTTGTGTTCTAGTCTTAAATCTTACTGATGAAGGGAGTTTATTCTATTATTAAATCAATAATAGTACATAGGCACATATGCATGCAGGCACTCCCATTGAAGTACAAATGTCTACTTTACATTATACTTGTGACCATATGTATATTACCTATTTAATATTGTTATAATGTAATTATTTTTTTCCCATTTTACATGAAATAATTGCATATGATTTTTTTGAACTTTGTTAATTTCTTTCACATTTATCATTCTCAGTGGAAACAGCCAAGGTAGATAGATAGCAAATAAAAATAATAATAAAAAATAGAGACAGTAGAATAGCATTAATAGTGATGATGGTAATAATAATAATAATAATAATAATAATAATAATAATAATAATAATAATAATAATAATAATAATAATAAGAATAATAATGATAATAATATTAATAATAATAATAATATAATAATAATAATAATAATAATAATAATAATAATAATAATAATAATAATAACAATGATAGTCAAAATAACAAAAATAATAATATTCACCCTAATTTGACAACTCAGATAGACTATATACAACATACCATTTTACATTATTTACTCAATTACTTTTACAATAAGAAGGCTAATAAAAATAAATACTCGATACGAAGGAAAAATACAATGTACATACACAAGCAGATACACTTACACACACACAAAATTCTTTAGTAGTAATTGCTCATATTTCTGCTAAAATTAGAATGCTAATGTAAACAAAGAGAAGAAATAACACGGAAAAAAAAACATACACACGAAAAATGACAAAAATTCTTTATATATGAATACTGAAAATACCCACACATAAAATACTGGCAGAGGCTCGCAAACACATGGAAACTGGAAAAATTCTTCCATACTAATTTATATCAATTTTTCAAAGAAAAGAAGGAGAAATGCCACATAAAACTATCGCACACATAAACATACACACACAAACAGCACAGAAAATGACAGAATTCTGATATAGTAATTGAATATAACTTTTAAACCAAGAGTAAAAAAAAAAAAAAAACGCAAAACTCACGCAAGCACTTAAGCACACACACATACACACACAAACACGTAAAAAAAAAAGCAGAATACTTTAGTGGCTCCATCCATCAGATAGGATGACGTAGCTGGCAAAACAATCCAAGAGAGGTGTAGTAGTATCGAATATCTACGGTAGCCCATAGATAAGCTTTCATTTTGGGAGTGGATATGGGTAGGGAGAGGAACACCCCACTTATGGGGAAGGGGATGGGTGATACTCCACTGATGGGGGATGCAGATATTTTGGTGGGGATGACAGATGAAGAAAGACAGGGAGATATCAGGGGACAGGGGTGGAACAGACATATATCTCTATGGTAAGGTATAGGAGGGGTGGAACAGGTATCCTTTCGAGGTAATGCAATAGGATATGACCTGGAATAAGGAACAGCCGGGTGAGGTGAGGGAACTGTTCCACAAGAACAAAAGAAGAGGAGGGGATAGTAACCATCTCCATAGGGGGTAGGGGGAAAAGCCATTTATCATCAGATAAAGAAAACACCCCTGTGGTTTTTGACATATAATATTCACCTGCTTTCCTGTAGCGATTTTAAGGAGCTTGTAAATGTGAAGTCTTCTCCTTAATAAATATATCATAATATTGGGACCAAGAGGTCAGCAGGGGTCACGGATAAGAGGAGGGGAGTACGGGATAAATTAGTAGTAGGGGGGAGAAAGAAGGAAATATCTCACAACAGTGTCTTTCGCAATAAATTTCAGTAATCCAGTTTTTGCCTATATACTTTAGTACTTAATTTTCATTTAAAAGTATCCGTATAATTTTTCCAATTCTTGTAATTTTATTTATGATTTTTCAGATTCATAAAATTTGCTATATATCTAATTTTCTATAAAATTTTCCTATTCTTTCTATGTTGTTCGGACTCCCTTTTCTACCAAGGGCTAGGACCGTTGCCTTCCTGTGAAGGACTTGTTTTGGCAGATGTAATCGTTACCCTGAGTGTATGCGCTTACTAACCTCTGATTCATATAATTTTTATAGAACTATCAATATGTCATACATAAAATTTTTATTTATTTATTAATTTATGTATTCGTAGAGGTGAGCTAGAGACCGAGGTCACACTAATCGAAGCTTTCTTTTTCTTTATCTTTATCTTTTCACACTCTTACGTGGGGTCGCTAAAACTGACCAACTTTCTCCACTTCTGTTCATCACGGACATTGCGAAAATAGAATTTCACCTTTGACAAAAAAAATTTCCACTGAAATACTCATTTATTCTGCCGAGTTTGACGATGGTTACTTTATTTCCCAAGAGTTCCTGGTGAAGTGATGCAATACGTACCTTTCCCTGAGAGCATCGAAGTCTGGTCTTCCTGGGTGAGAGGTATGCGCTGAACCACTAAGCAATGAAAGATAGTTTAGGGATATTTCTGAATTCTATTTATGTTTTAAGGAAGAATTGTGTGAGTGGGTGTGTGAATGTGACCACACGCGCGTTTGCTATGCCTATATACAGGACACGAGATATGATAGGAAGTAACTATACAAATGCATGATAACATTTTTTAAGGGTGTCTATTCAGTTTACAGACACATACACAAACACACAAAAACACTCTCTCTCTTTCTTTCTCTCTCTCTCTCACACAGTCTAAAAATGGAACCGATCAGGAGACGGGAAGATACGAGCTTTGGGCTCTTTCCCGTAAACACAATTAGGTAATCACAATTAGGTAATCACACAACACACACACACACACACACACACACACACACACACACACACACACACACACACACACACATCCAGAAATACATATAAATGGCATAGTAAGGGCAGCATATGCATTCTTATCAAATGTAAGGGTAGCCTTCAGGCACATGGAGAAGGAAATGTTCAGAAATATTTATGTAACCTATGTGAAGCCAAAACTCGAATATGCAGCCCCCTTTTGGAATCCGCACTTGAAAAAGCACATAGCTAAGCTTGAAAAAGTTCAAAGACATGCCACGAAACTGGTGCCAGAAATACGCAATCTCAGTTATGATGAGAGGCTGAGGGAATTAGACTTACCATCACTCGAAGCTAGAAGAGCGAGGGGGGATATGGTGACAGTCTTTAAATTCCTTCATGGTTATGATAGAGTGGATAGGGATGGATATTTTGATATGGCTGGCTCTAGAACTAGAGGTCATAGCTTGAAGCTTCGCAAGAAAACTTCTTTGCAGGATGTAAGGAAATACTTTTTCAGTGTAAGAGTAGTTGATAATTGGAATTGGCTAAGCGAGGAGGTAGTTAATGCTATCTCAATCCATAGTTTTAAGGACAGGTATGATAAGTACCACTAAGTATAAAATGGAAGCGATCAGGAGACGGGAAGATACGAGCTTTGGGCTCTTTCCCGTAAACACAATTAGGTAATCACAATTAGGTAATCACACACACACACACACACCCACACACACACATATATATATATATATATATATATATATATATATATATATATATATATATATATATATATATATATATATATATATTAAATCTGGAATAATAAAATAATATTTGAGAAATTTATACATTTCTAAGACGCTTCATATCTCTCTCTCTCTCTCTCTCTCTCTCTCTCTCTCTCTCTCTCTCTCTCTCTCTCTCTCTCTCTCTCTCTCTCTCTCTCTCTCTCTCATGCATTTATTTATATCCTTTATTACGAAGCTCTCTCCCTCACCTTCACCTTCTCATGTTGGGTGGTGGGAGCTGGAAGACGGTCTAAGAGAGGATTGGCGGTGGGGCGGGTGACTTAGCGGCGACCTCCCGCTAGAAATCGCCAAAGGCCTCCCCCTGTGTGACACTTCCCTAGCGTAATCTTGACGTACAAGTGATGAACGAGACAGAAGCCATTTTATTTATTTTTTATAAATATCTTGAGTAGCCTTCATTAAATGTGAATGGGCAACTCTGTTACCAGGAAGGGAAGAAGGGAGAGAGAGAGAGAGAGAGAGAGAGAGAGAGAGAGAGAGAGAGAGAGAGAGAGAGAGAGAGAGAGAGAGAGAGAGAGAGAGAGAGAGAGAGAGAGAGAGAGAGAGATGCCATCATTGTTTAGGATCTCGAATAATTCAATAGCAAATAGAATGAGGGAAAAAGATATTATATTTGAAAGTAATAATAATAATAATAATAATAATAATAATAATAATAATAATAATAATAATAATAATAATAGTAATAATAATAATAATAATGATGATAATAATAATAATAATAATAATAATAATAATAATAATAATAATAATAATAATAATAATAGTAGTAGTGGTGGTAGTAGTAGTAGTAGTAGTGCTTTCCAACCTATCCAGTGGCGAGAGAGGATTTTCCAAGAAACTGCCTGGAAGAGTCACCTCCCCACAGGTCATTCTTTCTCCTTGGCCTGTAAGTAAACAAAGAGCTACCGTGTAATCCAGCAGCTGGAGACTAAATAAATTAGACACTAGACAACTTTAGGCTAAACAATGTTCCCTTCAAGCTAAAGATCTCCTAAGTGATTCTGTGAGTTCTATGCTTAGAATGAAGGAAGAATTGTTTGCCGCGTAATGTGTCACTGTTAATCCCCCATTCAAATGGGGTGGACACAAGTTTGAGTTTGGAATTAATGCTAGATGCCTTGCAAACGCCCAGTCGTGGCCTACAATAAGTGATTCTGAGAGTTCTATTCTCAAAAAGAATGGAGAATATATATTCTTAAACTTCATATTATTCAAAATCCAGTCACTTGGAGTAACTCAGCTCAACTCAGTGCAGGTCCTAAGTCCGAATCAATGAACTGGGTTGGTGTCGGGAAGGGTACCAGGCATTAAAATCTGAGACATAATCACCAGTAGTTTCTCAGACTAAGTTTTAGAGAGTTCTTGAAGGCGAAATAAGCAAAATAGTTTTTACTTGTATCTATTTGAACACATTTGCTAAATGTTGTTCTAATTATGAAGTACACAATGGGAGAGAGAGCTCTCCAGATGCATCACTGTTAAGGTGCGTCCACACCGGCAACAAAACATATCAGCAACAAAATTGACAACATTGGACGTAACAATGTTCGTGTTGCTACTGATACGATGGTGTCGATATGTTGGTATGGCGCTGTAAGTGATATGTTGGTACTACTGGTGTCAGTAGATGTCGACTGCAATGCTTAGGTCAATGCTTACAACTTGTTTCCAACTGCTTGTTGTCGGGAAGGACGCACTTTAAAACTTGTTTCCGACTGCTTGTTGCCGGTGTGGACGCACTTTAAAGGTGCGTCCACACCGGCAACATGCAGTTGGAAACAAGTTGAAAACATTGACCTAAACATCGCAGTCGACATCTCCAGACACCAGGAGTACCAAGATATCACTTACAGCGCCATACCAACATATCGACACCATCGTATCAGTAGCGACACAGACATTGTTGCGTCCAATGTTGTCAATTTTGTTGTTGATATGTTTTGTTGCCGGTGTGGATGCACCTTCAGACAGCACAGCTTCAGCGAGTTCTTGAAAGTGAGCAAAGCAGAGTGTCTTTACTTACGTTCAGTGCTGTTCAAAAAACAAACAAACTCTAAAATGAAGAAAAAAAACTTACAAAAAACGTCACTGTTGGACATAGTACAACTTCAGAGAGCTCTTGAAAGTGGTCTACTGCGCATTGCAGTTTTATGAGTTCATCTGAATACGTTTTTATAGGTGATGTTCTAAGAAATGTTATATGAAGCAAAAATTAGCCAAAAGTGCCACTGTCAGGCACTGCACAGTACAGCCTCAAAAATTTCTTAAGAGTGAACTAACCAGTTTTAAATGCGCCCAGTTGAAAAATGCCTTATTATATCAGAGAAAATCTTTCCAGAAACAGGTCTGTTAGGCATAGCAAAGCTTCAAATAATTCCTAAGAGTAAGCATAGTAGTCTACCACATCCAAAGGCAGAGATGCTTCTTGTAGATGTAAGAGAGGCGGACATTTGAGTACCTATTATCATGAGTTTTGACAGCGCCTGCGGCCAGAGTCTGTCACATCACATTCCAGAGACTATGCTTGGACACATCCCTCTTTTGTCTTCCCCTTTGTCTCTTGAAACCCATTGTTCAAAGTATGATCCCAAATATGGTATAATAAGTCAGTGGAGAGTGTAAGTACTTACAATGTCTGAAGAGAGATTTCGAATTTTGAAACATGAGTAACTCCCAGAACCCCACGATAAGTTAAATAACCCCGTATTTTGTTAGGTTAGGTTAGCTGAGGTTAGTATAGGTGACATACCTTGTAAATATGAATAACTCTAGAGCACCCTAAGGCTACTTTTCTTTACAAGCTCCGATATTTCTAACATCAAGAAAATGCATTATTTAATTATATATATATATATATATATATATATATATATATATATATATATATATATATATATATATATATATATATATATATATATATATATATATAAAACTATAGTCTTTGAAATAAAATACAAGGAAATTACATATCAATATCTGTAATATAGGAATGAATGACTGAATGTCAGTAATATGAGTAATAAAATAATTAAACACTGTACGCATATATCAAGATAACAAGGTGAAATGAAAATTTCTACAGTTCAGTTTGAAACGCACTCATATAATAATAATAATAATAATAATAATAATAATAATAATAATAA
>JAXCGZ010019439.1:0-7500 GCA_037179515.1 Halocaridina rubra | reverse complement strand
GGATTGCGTGTATGAAAAGGAATTACCACTTAGGTCGTGAGAGTAGCGACACGCCCACTTGCCCACACCTTAGGCTTGTTAAGGGGAGAGGGGTGGTGGTAGGGGGAGAGTCATTTTCTTTTTAAAGAGTAAATCATTTAAACTGTGTTCAAAGTTTTAGACACTCTAAGAACAACACAATATTCTGTGGTGAAATGTATTTACATTTTTAGTGCTGGATGTACTTTTTTTTTTTTTATGATTGTGACACCAAGACGGGCCAAAAAAAAATAAAAAATAAATAAATAAAACAGCCCCCACCTAGCCTGGGCACGAAGAATACATTAAGTAAAACGTAAAAGAGATGGAGAGTGTAGTGACTTGTCAGAAGTGAAGGGATAATAAGAGGTGTGTAATGACTATCAAAGAATATTCAGTGTTGATGTAGGCATAGAAAAAGAACCGTAACTGAAGGAAGACTTAATATCGAACTGTCCTGGACAGTCCTATTCAAGTTTAAAAATCCTTCAACTGTAGTATCGCAACGGGCGGCTGGTGTCATGGGCCAACCTACTACATGCTTTTAACCGGATACTAGATTCTCTGGATTACAAAAAAATGCAGACTTCAAAATACCACAGACCAGGTGAGAGATTTTGTATACTAGTCCATTCTGCAAGGTAGTACACCAAAGTCATGAGCAAAAAGGTGGACTTCAGCGAAGATCATCACAAAATACTGTTATCGATGCTTTACATACACACAGTATAGGGTATAGATTGCAGGGATCACTGTAATGCAAAGAACATTCAAAATGTCACAGACCAAGAGTGTACTAAGTAGTACACTAATATATTCTTTGAGGTAGTACACCAAAGTATTATTTTTTATTTTATTGCCAAAGAATACTTATTTGAACTATTCTGGTTGGATTGTGTTGTTTTTGTTTCAAAATTAATATACAAAGCAAAATCCTCCGTATGAAGGGGAATGGCAGATTCAAAGCAATAATTTTTACTCTTTCTGGGAAGAAAATACAAAGGAGGGGAATCCCAGTCCCCTTGTCCTACCCCATTTGATCGTTTTTCACGACAAGCGAAAGAACACGCGAATCAATTACGATCACTCGGTAAAACTTTTTGGTGTTACTTCAGCGTGCGGAACACCTCACTATCTATAATCTACTGTACCCTAATCTGACCTAGTTAGGTTAAGTAAACTCACGATAGTCTGGCTAGGTTAGGTTAAGGTACATTTGACTAAAGAGATTGTGGTAGACTGAACTTTAAAGTAGAAGCATATATTTCCTTTACCAAAACCCTTGTGCTACTTTACAAAAATCTTTATAATGTTGGATCGAAAAGATCTTGTAGCTTTGTGACTTCCCAAAATTCCCGATTCCCATGTTGCCGACTCGGATTCAAATCAGTGTAACTATCAACGCCTTTTTGAAGTAAAACTAAAATTAAAATGTATTTTGGATAAATATATTTCATCTTAAATGCAATCAAACTTATTTTGCAAATTAGAAAGTGATAATTTAATCAAACCCAACAGCAAAGGTAAACGCCCCAATAATGAGAGAAATTAATGACTTACAACGGATTGAGAAATTTAAGCATGATAAATATTTTACCGTCTGTATCAACAGGATGCAAGGTAATCAAAGATGCTTCAAAGACCAAAAAGTAAATGATCGGTGATTAATTAACATAAATTATATTTAGAAACGATAATGAAATTAAATTAAACGACAAAAGAAAATGCCGCCAATTATGAGAGAAACTGCCGAATGCAATTTCAATTTTACCTAACCTAACCAATTCAAACCTAACCTAAATCAGTTCCAGCAACCATCTGTGTGTACTGACCAATAATATTTTGGATTCTCCGGTGTCGGCAATTTGGGAATCGGCAATTTGGTAATTCTAGAAACTGGACCCGGCAAACTGGAACGCTACCGCACGCACATACGTACACACGCACAATATTTGCTTGCTTTTATTTAGCACACAAGCCCAGAATATTGCTTAAGTATTATGTATTTGAGAGAGAGAGAGAGAGAGAGAGAGAGAGAGAGAGAGAGAGAGAGAGAGCTGCGGGATGGGTATTTTCTCTCTTATCGATATACTGAGCTCCTCAAGATACTATTCTACTCTTAACTTCATACATCTAATCGTGTTTCCACTGAAATTTCCGAGCTGACCTTAGAAGTTGAACTTGGGACCTCCTGGGTGGAAGCATGGCCATATATGCAATCAGATACATATGAACGTGTGCTTGGCTTGCATGCATTTATCAATATACGTATGTATGTATGTATTTGTGTATGTATATATGCACGTGCTGCTTGCAGGTTAGTATGTATATATGTATGCACGCTCTGTATGCCGATAAGTATGCATGTATGTATGTACGTATGTATGCACGCTCTCCATGCAGATTAGTATGCATATATGCATTTAAGTTCGCGTGTATGTATATATGGAGACATCCATCAATGGAAGATATCTATTTATCTATCTGTTTCTTATCGACCTATCTCTTCCTTCACAATATATATCTTCATTATCTCATTTTCACTCATTCGCTCATTATCTCTGCTCATTAATTTTCTTTCTCTCGTTCCTTTCTGACTCCTTATCTCGGTCGCAGTCACCGTTTTTTCTCACCTTTTTTCGTGTATGCATCCAATATTCGTGAGGAAGATGAGTAAAGCAAGTCACGAATTTAATGTTCGGGAAGAGTACCTGTCACTTCCTACCTCCCACTCCCTCCCTTCCCTCCCCCACACCCTCCCTACCATCTATCCGAACCTTCCCTCTCCCCCTCCACACCCTCCCCATCACCAATTCCATCTCCCCTCAATTTCTCTGCTCCTTCAGCTCCTCCCTACCACCTCCTCCATCTTCACTCTTTCTCTTTTTCACCCCACCCAAAACCTCGCACTCCAAGGTATGGATACGGGCGTGCATAAGCGTACTTATGCGAGTACCGTACATTAGACTTATACACATACACAAATATTCGTCCATGTGTATATGTGTGCGTGCATGCATATACATATACATGCACACATACATTAATATATATATATATATATATATATATATATATATATATATATATATATATATATATATATATATATATATAGGATGGGGAAAAGCACCACCCTCATGGTACCCTACGTGTCGTATAAGCCTACTAAACTGGGTGAAGCAAGGGAACTCAGAATGCTCCCTCCACAGTGTTTTTCTCCCTCAAAGAGTCAAAGATTTATTCTAAATCGGCCTCTTCACTTAAGAGGATTATAGCCTGTATGTGTGTGTGTGTGTGTGCATCTATGTATGTGTATATACATACAAATATATATATATATATATATATATATATATATATATATATATATATATATATATATATATATATATATATATATATACATATATATATATATATATATATATATATATATATATATATATATATATATATATATATATATATATATATATATATATATATATATATATGTAGTCTCCGTGGCTAAATGGTAGCGTCCGCAACTCTGAGTCAGCAGGTTGAGGTGTGGGTGTGTGCATATATATATATATATATATATATATATATATATATATATATATATATATATATATATATATATATATATATATATATATATGAATCATATTTTACCCCGACCGGGACTAGAACCTAGGACAAATAATTACCGTGCCAAAGCGCTACTAACTAACAGAAAAGGTTTAAAAGAGAAACCAACTTACAGCTTAACTGCTGTACTAGGAATGAATGCATTCTATATGAATGCCTTTTTGTTCATATTACAGTTTCTTTTAACCTCACTCGTGGCTTATTTATCGCATTTAATTCAAATCCCAATCTAATCGGAAATCAACAAATCAAATAAGCACATTACCATATGTGAAAACATGAATCATATCTTACCCCGACCGGGACTCGAACCTAGGACACAATTACTGTGCCAAGGCGCTACCAAATGCACCACAGAAGGTCTAAAAGAGAAACCAACCTTACAGCTTAACTTCTGTGGTGTAGTTGGTAGCGTCTTGGCACAGTAATTATGTGTCCTAGTTTCGAGTCCCGGTAGGGGTAGAATATGATTCATGATTTCACATATGGTAATGTACATATTTTATATTGTTGATGCCCAATTAGATAGGGATTTGCATTAAACGCGAAAACGAGGCCACGAGTGAGGTTAGAGAAACTGTAATATGAAGAAAAAGGCATTCAGATAGAATGCACTCATTCTTAGTACAGCAGTTAAGTTGTAAGACTGGTTTCTCTTTGGACCTTCAGTAGTGTAGTTTGCAGCGCCTTGGCACAGTAATTATGTGTCCTAGGTTCGAGTCCCGTTCGGGGTAAAATAAGATTCATGTTTTCACATATGGTAATGTGCTTCTTTGATAATATATATATATATATATATATATATATATATATATATATATATATATATATATATATATATATATATATATATATATATATATATATATATATATATATATATATATATATATATATATATATATATATATATATATATATATATATATATATATACTCGCGCACTAATGCATTACAATACACCAGCCAAATATTTATAAACTCGCCCACCCCATCTCTTGGCGTGCATAGAGGAGAACACGTGCATACATATTCAAGTATGTTATTCATGTGCAAATGCATGCATACATTATATATGATTACATTAGTACACCATTATACACGTAAATAAAATACACTTCTCAACCCCCCTGTGTTCATATATATGCGTGTATGTAATACATACGGATATACATATATATTGGAAAGCAAGTAAGGAAAGAAGAAAAAAAAATAAATGCAGTCACGCCCACTCGTGAGAGGTCACGTGATAAATGGACAAAGCAGCACGAGTCTAGGCCAGTTTTTTTTCCATTTTCTTATTGGCAACTTTTACCATGTTCACATGAGGTCTCCGTATGTCACTAGCCATTTGGAAACTTGTGTTGGTTTGAGTTCAAAATCTTACAGCCAGATGCCCTTCTTAACACACATTAATCACTGATTTGGAACTGAGACAGGCTTTGAGTTCAGTTAGTTTGCTCTTCAAGAAAGCCTTAAGAACAATGATGATGATAATAATAATGATGATGATAATAATAATAATAATAATAATAATAATAACAATAATAATAATAATAATGATAATAATAAAAATAATATAATAATAATCATCATCATCATAATAATAATCATCATAACAATATTAATAATATTAAATTGGATTAGCAAACCCAGCCACTGAGGGGGCAAGCCAGCCTCAACTTGGTGACGGTACCAAGACCGGGTAAATGGGAAGGGTTGGCGGCAGAAAGGGCATCCGGCCATAAAAATTTTGCCAAAACCAAAATATAACATCGACCCCACATAAAAGTGAGAAAAGATGTAAACAAAACAAAAAAACAAAAACATTTATTTCCATTTTGTACAATGGTTATTCAACATTAATAGTAACTTATAAGTAGACATGTAATTAAACTAACAAATAAGAGGGTTAGACATATAGTTAAATTAAATGTAGCTTTCATAGAAAATAATAATGCTGTAATAAAAATGTTACAATAATGTTAATAATAAAGTAGTAAGTATGCCACTAGATACAGGATCGTTATTATCGGCATCATTTCCATATTTGTTTCCTTACAATGAGAATAATTAGTTCTTAATGAGCAGCAACTATTTGTTCAAAAGAAAACTATATAGTTTGCCTTTGAAAGCTGTGAAAGAGGATGCATTTTTAAGATGCTCTGGAATATTATTCCAGAGTGTTGGCCCTTTGATAGTGATCATCTTTGAACCTGCTTCTGTGTTTGTTCTGTGAATAAAGAGCTCACTGCTCTGTCTTGTGTTGGTTCCCCTTATATCCCTGACTGTTTTTAAATCAAATAGCCAGCTAGGATAATGATGGTCCAAAATTTTGAATACAAAAACATAAATAGCATAAGCGACCTTATTTTCTGCCCGCAGCCACCCAAGTTTATTGAGAGCTGGTGTGATGTGGTCATATTTTCTTATTCCTCCCAGGGCAACTCGAGCTGCAAAATTAATAAGCTTCTGTATTCTGTTTATCTGAGTCTTAGTGGTAGCTCCCCAAACAGTTGTGCAGTAATTAATGTGACTTAGGGCTAGAGATTCAACAACAGTTATTCGAGTGGTAGTCTCAAAATTGTCTTTTATACGTGATAAGTACATTAATGTTCCTGTAACCTTTTTGCATACTTTATCTATGTGGGAATCAAACAACATGTGGTTATCAAAGTGAATTCCTAGGTTTTTGACTGTTTTGCTAGGTGTGATAATATTGTCGCAAAAATTAATTGTTGTGTTTTCTGGAATTTGTGATATGTGGAACCTTGAACCAATAAATATGCACTGTGTTTTACTTTTGTTAATTAACAGCCCAATTTCTTGGAAATAGGTTTTAATTTTTGACAGAGTGTTTTCTGCTCTTAAATTTAGCTCTGGGAGATTATTAATATCACCACTAAGGAGTAGTTGAGTGTCATCTGCATATTGTACGACTAGACAGTCAGAAATGAAAGAAGATAGATCATTTACGTAAATGAAGAAGAGGATAGGACCAAGTACTGATCCCTGTGGAACACCAAATGATACATCTTTTGGCACAGAGATAATGTTGTTAAGACGTATGGACTGTTTACGATTAGATAGATACTCGCTAAACCAGCTTGGATCAATATTTAAGTTAATACATTTACTTAAAAGAATTTCATGGTTTACACTGTCGAAGGCTTTTGATAAGTCTAACAAAATTAGTATAGATATTTTTTTCATATCTATATTATTATATATACTATTCGTAACTTTAAGCAGTGCAGTTTCCGTCGAAAGTTTCGGTCTGAAACCATGCTGGTTAATACTTATTATTCTATTTGATTCTAAATATGACATAAGTTGGCATGCAACAATTATTTTCTAATATTTTAGAGAAAATAGGTAGGAGGGAAATGGGACGATAGTTTGTCACATCTTCTCTGTCCCCCTTTTTATGCAGAAGTATTACATGTGCTATTTTCCAAGAGTCAGGAAACTTTTTAGTAACAATGGAAGTGTTCATAATAGTTAGAATATAGGATGCAATCACGGGTAGAGCATCTTTGATGAACTGAAATGGTATACCATCTGAACCATAAGAGCCAGAGTTTCTTAGGCTCTTTATGGTAAGAATTAGGGTAGCACAATCGATAGGAATAATCTTGAAATACTCCCTTGTGTTTTCATTGGAAGAATTGTCATTTAAGCAATTACTCATATTCACTGAGTTGATGTTTTCTTGAGTTTTTCATATGTATTTTTGCCAACGTTAGCAAAATAGTTATTAAAGTTTTCTGCTTTGTCTTTCAACTCCGTAATATTTTCATAACTTTCTGAGGTACTCTTTTCATTTGGTATTTAAGTCTAGTAGTG
>JAXCGZ010019438.1:0-55842 GCA_037179515.1 Halocaridina rubra | reverse complement strand
GCTGTTAGATGCCTTATTAATTAATTTAGTAACTTGACTGTTATTTTCTAACTAAAAAAATTAATTCCCACTTCTTGACTTTTGCAGATTATGATTATTTGCAATTTATATTTTAGCTTAGAGCTAATTTTAAATATACCTTATTCACTCTTCTTGTACGTGTAGAAGTATTGCCCCGATATAAAGGCTGCTCCTATTTTCCGTCTGCTACGAGCCAAGAACATTCTGGAGATTGTTTACCAATAACCTAACTTTTCATTATTATTCTCGTTTTATTTTATTTGCTTCCACTTGTTGCACCTAAAAATACTGTCTCTCCCTAGCATCTCTGCTATAAATGCCTGCCAGGGACCACCACTAAAATAGTCCTTAAATTATATCAGAGCCAGTTACTGCTCTAGAAAATGTATCCTACAGATGAACTCACCAGTAGGCACAAGGAGGCGTCCTCTTTTGGCGCCCAAACATCCAAGAGGCAACATCTCGCCTGAGCAGTCTAAGTTTATTTCAAACCTTATTTACGTGGCATCTTCACAGGAATTCATCTAGCACAACAAGGTGAGGGATAGTTTATGGTAAAGCTCGTGGGTCAAGCAAATTGGTTTATTTTCGAGAATTAGTTACATTCGTTACTGGCTAAATCTTATGGATTTTATTCTCAGATTCCATTCCCATACACACGAAATTTTGTAGATTACCTAACTGGAATCTCACATGCCAAAGTTAATTCCTTAACCTGTAAATTACATCTGATTTACATTGCTAAAAAGTTTCTTTTCATTGAATGTGATAAACGAAAATCTCATCCTCTGAAGACTGGCTATGAGCCTGTAAAAATCTATCTCTTTTCCTAATAAATTCTAATTTCATTTCACCTCTTTCTATCATCATAAATAAAGTGTTTTACGTCAAAAACTCGTCAATAAAGCTAGTGGCTATACAACTTGCAAATAATTAAAAGGTAGTTTTGCCCTGTTGGCTTTGCAAATATTTCCTGTTAACCACGATTTAATGAATGCATACTGTATTTATCTTGCTAATTCTTCATATGTTGGGGATAAAGTGTTTTGAGTTATAAGTTGCAAATACCTCAAAAGGTGGTTTTGCACCCTTTTTTTCATTGCAAACAGTTCTTGATAACGAAAAGTGAATGAATACTGTATGTATCTCGTAGATTCTTCCTTTATCCTAAATAGAGTGCTTTACCATATTAATTGTTAATCAGTAATAAGCATTGCAACTTTTGTGGTTGCCCACAATTTAAGGAATACATACAGTACTGTATTTGTCTTTCTTATTCTTCATTTATTGGGAATATATTGTTCTCCTTTAAAACCAGTAAAGAATTAATGGTTTTGTATGGTATTATGGTAGCATAAATATTTCTGGTTAGCTGTGAATAACCAATATATTTTATCCAGTAGCATGACATTGGAAACTCATTATATGTGTGCTCATGCTTTCAGTTTCCCATTATAAACAGTGTGTAATTTTTGTTTCTGAAATTGCAGTGTCCTGTGATTACCTAATTGATTACCTAATTGTGTTTACGGGAATGAGCCCAAAGCTCGTATCTTCCCGTCTCCTCATCGGTTCCATTTTATACTTAGTGATACTTATCATACCTGTCCTTAAAACTATGGATTGAGATAGCATTAACTACCTCCTCGCTTAGCGAATTCCAATTATCAACTACTCTTACGCTGAAAAAGTATTTCCTTACATCCTGCGAAGAAGTTTTCTTACGAAGCTTCAAACTATGACCTCTAGTTCTAGAGCCAGCCATATCAAAATATCGATCCATGTCCACTCTATCATAATCATGAAGGAATTTAAAGACTGTCACCATATCCCCCCTCAATATTCTAGCTTCGAGTGATGATAACTCTAATTCCCTCAGCCTCTCATCATAACTGAGATTGCGTATTTCTGGCACCAGTTTCGTGGCATGTCTTTGAACTTTTTCAAGCTTAGCTATGTGCTTTTTCAAGTGCGAATTCCAAAAGGGGGCTGCATATTCGAGTTTTGGCCTCACATAGGTTACATAAATATTTCTGAACATTTCCTTATCCATGTGCCTGAAGGCTACCCTTACATTTGATAAGAATGCATATGCTGCCCTTACTATGCCATTTATATGTATTTCTGGAGACAAATCTGCCAGTATGTTTACTCCTAGATCTCTCTCATTTTCTGTCTCTTGAAGTTGTACTCCAGCCACCGAGTAGTCAAGCTTGGGCCTTCTTGCACTTGTACCCATTCTCATTACCTTACATTTTGAAGTATTGAATTTCATTAGCCACTTTTCTGACCACTCATACAGATTATTTAGGTCCTCCTGAAGTTCTCTACCATTGTTCTCGTTTTTTACTTTCTTCACAGTCTTTGCATCATCTGCAAACATATTCATGAATGAATTTACAGACTCTGGTAGGTCATTTACATATACAAGGAACAAAAGTGGCCCTAAAACTGAACCCTGTGGAACTCCACTACTAACTCTTCTCCATTCAGACACTGAGTGTCTTACTCTAACCCTCTGTTCCCTTCCTTCTAAGTAAGTTTTTATCCATTCCAAAACATTTCCACCTATTCTAGCCATTGTGGAACAGTGTCATATGCTTTTTGGAAGTCTAGGAATATGCAATCTGCCCAGCCCTCTCTTTCCTGTAAGATTTGGCTTACCTCATCATAAAATTCTAATAAGTTTGTTACTGTTGATCTACCTTCTCTAAAGCCATGTTGCCTCACTGACAAAAAGTTGAAGGATTCCAAGTGAAGAGAGATATGTTTCCTTAGTAGTTTCTCCATAACTTTGCAAACTATGCTGGTCAAGGAAACTGGTCTATAGTTCAGAGCTGTATCCCTCCTTCCCTTTTTGAAGATAGGTATCATGTTTGCTTGTTTCCAGCATCTTGGAATCTCCCCCGACTCCAGTGACTCCTTAAATATGATACTTAGTGCCACTGATATTGTGTTTGCGCATTTTTTAAGCACATGAGGTGATATGTCATCGGGACCTGTAGCTTTATGAACATCTAAATCCATCAGCGCTTTGCATACCTCTGTGGCTGTAAGGTTGATGTTCTCTAATACCGGCCCTTGAGCTTCTATCACTGCAATCTGAGGGGGTGGGGTATTTTCTACTGTAAAAACTGACTGAAACTCCTTGCTCAATTCTTTGCAGATCTCTTCATCCGTCTCAGTG
This sequence comes from Halocaridina rubra, assembly GCA_037179515.1. Classification (NCBI taxonomy): domain Eukaryota; kingdom Metazoa; phylum Arthropoda; class Malacostraca; order Decapoda; family Atyidae; genus Halocaridina; species Halocaridina rubra. The sequence goes on along the minus strand of JAXCGZ010019438.1, from coordinate 52,634 downwards.
ATGCTTCCATCCGCTCTCTTTAGCCTTAAAACCTGTTCTTTTACCTTCAGTTTTCCTCTGATAAAGCTGTGGAAAAGCTTGGGATTTTCTTTAGCCTTCCTGGTGATGTCCCTCTCATAGTCTCTCTCTGCCTCTCTCCTTTTACTTAGGTAGTCATTTCTTGCTCTTTTGTAGGTTTGCCAGGCATTTATGTTTTTTCTCCTCCTTTACCTTTTCCAGCATTTGTCTCTCCACTCCTTAGCTCTTTTACACCCATTATCGAACCATTTCTCTCTGGCATGAATTACACCTACTTTGGTGACAGGTATGCAGCAATCTACTATCTTCCCATATTTCTCACAAAAGATGTCATACATTTCTTGTACAGATTTGTTGTAAAATAAGGTTCTCCAATCAATAACTGCAAAAAGCTCATTCATTTTGATGTAATCTCCTTTCGGATAGTTCCTCCTCATGTCCTCAGTGCCTCTACTCTCAGGAAGAATATCTTCAATGATATACTCCATCAACAACACACAGTGGTCACTCTTTCCAATTGGTGGTTCATACTCAATTTTTTCAATATCCAACACATTATCTGTGAACACCAGATCAAGTAGTGATGGCTCATCCCCACCCCTGGCCCTTGTTGGTTCCATTACATGTTGGTGTAGGAAATTCCCTTGTACGCAATCTAGGAATCTTGCCCCGAATGAGTCCTCACCACTGTGTGGGTCAAGATTTATCCAATCTATCTCTTTATGATTAAAGTCTCCCATAATCAAAATCCTACATTTTTTCCTGTGCTATGTTAACAACTGAGTTTATGACTTCAATAGTACCTATATGACTTTCCTCATAAACTTCAAGCCTATTTTGGTTCCTTGGTGGGTTGTATACAGCAGTTATTATAATGCTCTCTGACCCAGTATTTATGCGAGCAACAAGAAATTCCTTGAACTCACTTTCTATAGCCAAGTTTATATCTTCAACTTGAATCCTTTCACTTATGAGCAGTGCTATCCCTCCACCAGTCCTCTCAGATCTTTCAACCCTTAGTATTCTGAAACCCTTAGGAAAAACTGTGACACTGTTTATGTCCTCACTCAACTTAGTCTCTGTAATTGCTACTATATCTGCCTTACTGTTGTGAATCCTATCTTTTAATTCTACTGCCTTACCAGCTAATCCATCAGCATTTGTGTATAACAATCTTAATGAGGCCCCATCCCCTGATCTTCTGTCATTATCTTCTTTATCTCCCCTTTGTCTGGAAGAACTCTGTAATGAAAATTTTTCTTCTCTTCTTCATTTCTTTCATCATTTAACCTTCTAGCCTCTTGCAACAAGATTTTGATCTTTCCCATATCTTCCTGTGTTCTGTATTGTCTAATGAACACTTCTTTGAATTCTTGAAGGTCTTTTAGACTTTTTTTTCCCTACATGTTTCCCCTCTCTCAAAGGTTACTTTTGTTGGTCTCGGCTTTCCTTCCCTCGAATATTTACCTAGTTGGTGTATGTTTACAATATCCTCAGGACCACATACTACTCCAAGCTTTCTTATCAGGTCTACAACCCTAGCTTTATTTTCTTCAAGTCTCCCCTGCCATGTTGGCTCCTGGGACTCCCTTATGCCTGAGATTACCACTGTCTTCTCCATATCAAGTGCCTGTCTGATGAGTGGGTTTGCCCTTTCCATCACAACGTCTTTCATTTTTTCGATTACTGTCTCTTTATAGTCAACTGTTTGTATGTTTTCCAGTGCCACCACCTTTACAGCCTCTTTTACTGCCACATTCCCCTTTAGTGCGTCAGCAAAGGAAGTTTTCATGGCATCATTTTCCATATTCAGCTCCTGGAACTCTTTTCTGAACTGTTCAATGTTTTCCTTAATCTGGACATTCCAAGCAGCAATCTCGTCTCTCTCAGAAGAGAGCAGTGAACTAACATCTAATTCCTTTAGGTTGTATTCTACTCTGCCTGTGTGACAGAGGTAATCATCGAGTTGAGGCCAAGGTCTTGGCATACGTCCGTGGTGCTGGGAAACAAAATCGTGCTCACCACCTCCGGGATTTGAGGCAGCATTTCATAAAATTTAATTTGAGAAATTTAATTCAATTCTTTTAATGTCATTGCATTTCCAAAATTAAAAGAAAGTTGAATTCTGAGTTTCATTTAACTGACTAATGGTAAAAAGAGATGGGGTGTTCAAGTACAAATATCTGTACTGTCTGTTTGTGAGCTCTTAATCGAGCTCGGTACTTTGAGTCCCCTTAGTAAAACAAAATCTTAACAACACTCTACCATCCTAACCCCAACACTCATGTCCTCAGTGCCTCTACTCTCAGGCAGAATATCTTCAATGATGTACTCCATCAACAACACACAGTGGTCACTCTTTCCAATTGGTGGTTCATGCTCATTTTTTTCAATATCCAACACATTATCTGTGAATACTAGATCAAGTAGTGATGGCTCATCCCCACTCCTGGCCCTTGTTGGTTCCATTATATGTTGGTGTAGGAAATTCCCTTGTACGCAATCTAGGAATTTTGCCTCGAAAGAGTCCTCACCGCTTAGTGAGTCAAGATTTATCCAATCTATGTCTTTATGATTAAAATCTCCCATAATCAAAATCCTAAATTTTCTCTCCCATGCCATGTTAACAACTGAGTTTATGACTTCAATAGTACCTATATGACTTTCCTCATAAACTTCTAGCCTATTATGGTTCCTTGGTGGGTTATATACAACAGTTATTATAATGCTCTCTGACCCAGTATTTATGCGAGCAACAAGAAATTCCTTGAACTCACTTTCTATAGCCAAGTTTATTTCTTCAACTTGAATCCTTTCACTTATGAGCAGTGCTATCCCTCCACCAGTCCTCTCAGATCTTTCAACCCTTAATATTCTGAAGCCCTTAGGAAAAACTGTGACACTGATTATGTCCTCACTCAACTTAGCCTCTGTAATTGCTACTATATCTGCCTTACTGTTGTGAATCCTATCTTTTAATTCTACTGCCTTACCAGCTAATCCATAAGCATTTGTGTATAACAATCTTAATGAAGCCCCATCCCCTGATCTTCAGTCATTATCTTCTTTATCTCCCCTTTGTCTGGGAGAACTCTGAATTGAAAATTTTTCTTCTCTTCTTCATTTCTTTCCTCATTTAATCTTCTTGCCTCTTCCAACAAGATTTTGATCTTTCCCATCTCTTCCCGTGTTCTGTATCATCTAATGAACACTTCTTTGAATTCTTGAAGGTCTTTTAGTCTTTTTTTTCTCAACAATATTTACCAACATGTTTCCCCTCTCTTAAAGGTTACTTTTGTTGGTCTCAGCTTTCATTCCCTCGAATATTTGCCTAGTTGGTGAATGTTTACAATATCCTCAGGACCACAAACTACTCCAAGCTTTTTTTATCAGGTCTACAACCCTAGCTTAATTTTCTTTAAGCCTCCCCTGCCATGTTGGCTCCTGGGATTCGATTATGCCTGAGATTACCACTGTCTTCTCTTTATCAAGTGCCTGTTTAATCAGTGTATTTGCCCTTTCCATCATAACGTCTTTCATTTTTTCAATTACTGTTACTTTATAGTCAACTGTTTGTATGTTTTCCAGTGCCACCACCTTTACAGCCTCTTTTAATGCCACATTCCCCTTTAGTGCATCAGCAAAGGAAGTTTTCATGGCATCATGTTCCATTTCAGCTCCTGAAACTCTTTTCTAAACTGTTCAATGTTTTCCTTAATCTGGACATTCCAAGGTGCAATCTCGTCTCTCGCAGAAGAGAGCAGTGAACTAACATCTAATTCATTTAGGTTGTCATTCAACTGTTTGATGTTATCTTCTTGTTTAGAAATTCTGGTTTCTAGTTCACTCTTTTCCCCTTCCAGCTTCTTTATTCGTTTTTCTAGTTCTTTTCTATTGCCCTTGTGCTTTATTTGCTTCATCCAAAAATCTTATTTCCTCTCTGAGTGTTTCATTCTCTTTCCTTTCTCTATCCATATTTCGAGTTTTATTATCAAGGCTTATAAAAATTGCCTCTAAATCCTTTATTTTCTGTTTTAGTCTCCTAATAGCTACCCATCATCCCGACTCATGGGTGGGAGAGGTTTTGGACAGAGATGGTCTCATTTTTATGTTTTCCCTTTCACAGAATATAGAAAGAAGAAGAGAAAGAGAAAATAAGAGAGAAAAACTTTTATTTAAGCTTCACACAGAATTTTTATATCTTCATATAAGTGCTATTTTAGTGACTCAATTTATCTCTTTTCTGGTAACACACATCTTAACTTAAAAATTTGACTATGGTAATTTGAGGATAAAATGAAAAAGAAAAAATTTAACAAAAACAAAAGTCAACTTGAAGATAAATTCGAATTTGTGTCTGAGGAGACACCCACCTGTTTCTGCTATATATTCTTCTTTAACTGATAAACTCGCTTGCTAACCAAGATATGTTATCACGGGATTTGACTTTACATTTAACTCAATATATATACAAAATAAAAGAAAAATAGTAAAAGAGAAAGCTAAAAGAAAAAGAAAATTGAAGAAAATAAGACAGCTGTGCTACTTGGCAACTTAACTCGGTACTGTTGACTGGTGTATTTTTGGTATTTATTTAATTATTCAATTATTTCGTGTATCAAACTAACTATCAAATTAATATAAATGGGAAGGATACTGATTTTAACAATATATGGAACCACAGGATCAGGTAAACTGCTTAAGAGCTTTCCCCAATTTACACAAAAAATTGGGTAATGTGATGTGATGGCTTCACCTCTGGTAACTCTTCTAAATTTCCTTCAAGACAGAACAGGACAGCTTCATCTCTCTCCCCTCACGAAAATGTTCTCAATTTTTACTTTAATATTTTGGACAGTCTCGTCATACAACAAATATATGTGTTGTTTTGTGTGCTTACCTAATTGTTTACCTAAATGTGTTTACGGGAAAGAGTACAAAGCTCATATCTTCCCGTCTCCTGATCGGTTCCATTTTATACTTAGTGAGACTTATCATACCTGTCCTTAAAACTATGGATTGAGATAGCATCAACTACCTCCTCGCTTAGCCAATTCCAATTATCAACTACTCTTACACTGAAAAAGTATTTCCTTACATCCTGCAAAGAAGTTTTCTTACGAAGCTTCAAACTATGACATCTAGTTCTAGAGCCAGCCATATCAAAATATCGATCCCTATCCACTCTATCATAACCATGAAGGAAATTAAATACTGTCACAATATCCCCCCCTCAATCTTCTAACTTCGAGTGATGGTAAGTCTAATTCCCTCAGCCTCTCATCATAACTGAGATTGTGTATTTCTGGCATCAGTTTCGTGGCATGTTTTTGAACTTTTTCAAGCTTAGCTATATGCTTTTTTCAAGGGGGCTGCGTATTCGAGTTTTGGCGTCACATAGGTTACATAAATATTTCTGAACATTTCCCTGTCCATGTGCCTGAAGGCTACCCTTACATTTGATAAGAATGCATATGCTGCCCTTACTATGCCATTTATATGTATTTCTGGAGACAACTCTGCCAGTATGTTTACTCCTACATCTCTCTCATTTTCTGTCTCTTGAAGTTGTACCTCAGGCACCCAGTAGTCAAGCTTGGGCCTTCTTGCACTTGTACCCATTCTCATTACCTTACATTTTGGAGTACTGAATTACATTAGCCATTTTTCTGACCACTCATGCAGACTATTTAGATCTTCCTGAAGTTCTCTACCATTGTTCTCATTTTTTACTTTCTTCACAATCTTTGCATTATCTGCAAACATATTCATGAATGAATTTACAGACTCTGGTAGGTCATTTACATATACAATGAACAAAAGTGGCCCTATAACAGAACCCTGTGGAACTCCAATACTAACTCTTCTCCATTCAGACACTGAGTGTCTTACTCTAAACTTCTGTTCCCTTCCTTCTAAGTAAGTTTTTATCCATTCCAAAACATTTTCACCTATTCTAGCCATTGCTTTCAGCTTCCTAATAAGTCTCCCACGTGGAACAGTGTCAAACACTTTCTGGATGTCTAGGAATATGCAATCTGACCAGCCCTCTCTTTCCTGTAAGATTCGGCTTATCTCATCATAAAATTCTAATAAGTTTGTTACTGTTGATCTACCTTCTCTGGAGCTATGTTGCCTCACTGCCAAAAGTTGAAGGATTCCAAGTGAAGAGAGATATATTTCCTTAGTAGTTTTTCCATAACTTTGCAAACTATGCTGGTCAAGGAAACTGGTATATAGTTCAGAGCCATATCCCTCCTTTCGTTTTTGAAGATAGGTATCACGTTTGCTTGTTTCCAACATCTTGGAATCTCCCCTGACTTCAGTGACTTTTTAAATATGATGCTTAGTGCCACTGATATTGAGTTTGCGCATTTTTTAAGTACATGAGGGGATATGTCATCAGGACCTGTAGCTTTATGAACATCTAACTCCATCAGTGCTTTGCATACCTCTGTGGCTGTAAGGTTGATGTTCTCTAATACCGGCCCTTGAGCTTCTATCACTGCAATATGAAGGGGTGGCTCTTCTCCATTCAGACACTGAGTGTCTTACTCTAACCCTCTGTTCCCTTCCTTCTAAGTAAGTTTTTATCCATGGCAAGACATTTCCACCTATTCTAGCCATTGCTTTCAGCTTCCTAAAAGGTCTCCCATGTGAAACAGTGTCAAACGCTTTCTGGAAGTCTAGGAATATGCAATCTGCCCAGCCCTCTCTTTCCTGTAAGATTCGGCTTACCTCATCATAAAATTCTAATGAGTTTGTTACTGTTGATCTACCTTCTCGTGTGTGTGTGTGTAATTACCTAATTGTAATTACCTAATTGTGTTTACGGGAAAGAGCCCAAAGCTAGTATCTTCCCGTCTCCTGATCAGTTCCAGTTTATACTTAGTGATACTTATCATACCTGCCCTTAAAACTGTGGATTGAGATAGCATTAACTACCTCCTCGATTAGCCAATTCTAATTATCAACTACTCTTACACTGTAAAAGCATTTCCTTACATCCTGCAAAGAAGTTTTCTTACGAAGCTTCAAACTATGACCTCTAGTTCTAGAGCTAGCCATATCAAAATATTGATCACTATCCACTCTATCATAACCGTGAAGGAATTTAAAGACTGTCACCATATCCCCCCTCAATATTCTAGCTTCGAGTGATGGTAAGTTTAATTCCCTCAGCCTCTCATCATAACTGAGATTGTGTATTTCTGGCACCAGTTTTGTGGCATGTCTTTGAACTTTTTCAAGCTTAGCTATGTGCTTTTTCAAGCGTGGATTCCAAAAGGGGGCTGCATATTCGAGTTTTGGCCTTACATAGGTTACATAAATATTTCTGAACATTTCCTTGTCCATGTGCCTGAAGGCTACCCTTACATTTGATAAGAATGCATATGCTGCCCTTACTATGCCATTTATATGTATTTCTGGAGACAGATCTGCCAGTATGTTTACTCCTACATCTCTCTCATTTTCTGTCTCTTGAAGTTGTACTCCAGCCACCGAGTAGTCAAGCTTGGGCCTTCTTGCACTTGTACCCATTCTCATTACCTTACATTTTGAAGTATTGAATTTCATTAGCCACTTTTTTGACCACTCATGCAGAATATTTAGATCCTCCTGAAGTTCTCTACCATTGTTCTCGTTTTTTACTTTCTTCACAATCTTTGCATCATCTGCAAACATATTCATGAATGAATTTACAGACTCTGGTAGGTTATTTACATATACAAGGAACAAAAGTGAACCCTGTGGAACTCCAATACTAACTCTTCTCCATTCAGACACTGAGTGTTTTACTCTAAACTTCTGTTCCCTTCCTTCTAAGTAAGTTTTTATCCATTCCAAGACATTTCCACCTATTCTAGCCATTGCTTTCAGCTTCCTAATAAGTCTCCTATGGGGAACAGTGTCAAACGCTTTCTGGAAGTCTAGGAATATGCAAGCTGCCCAGCCCTCTCTTTCCTGTAAGATTCGGCTTACCTCATCATAAAATTCTAATAAGTTTGTTACTGTTGATCTACCTTCTCTGGAGCCATGTTGCCTCACTGACAAAAAGTTGAAGGATTCCAAGTGAAGAGAGATATGTTTCCTTAGTAGTTTCTCCATAACTTTGCAAACTATGCTGGTCAAGGAAACTGGTCTATAGTTCAGAGCCGTATCCCTCCTTCCCCTTTTGAAGATAGGTATCAAATTTGCTTGTTTCCAGCATCTTGGAATCTCCCTTGACTCCAGTGACTTTTTAAATATGATACTTAGTGCCACTGATATTGAGCTTGCGCATTTTTTAAGTACATGAGGGGATATGTCATCAGGACCTGTAGCTTTATGAACATCTAAATCCATCAGCGCTTTCCATACCTCTGTGGTTGTAAGGTTGATGTTCTCTAATACCGGCCCTTGAGCTTCTATATTTGCAATCTGAAGGGGTGGGGTATATTCTACTGTAAATACTGACTGAAACTCCTTGTTCAATTCTTTGCTGATCTCTTCATCTGTCTCAGTGATGCTTCCATCCACTCTCTTTAGCTTAAAACCTGTTCTTTTATGTTCAGAGTTCCTCTGATAAAGCTGTGGAAAAGCTTGTAATTTTCTTTAGCCTTCCTGGTGATGTCCCTCTCATAGTCTTTCTCTGCTTCTCTCCTTTTACTTAGGTAGTCATTTCTTGCTCTTTTGTAGGTTTGCCAGGCATTTATGTTTTTTCTCCTCCATTAGTTTTCCAGCATTTGTCTCTCCACTCCTTAGCTCTTTTACACTCATTATCGAACCATTTCTCTCTGGCATGAATTACACCTACTTTGGTGACAGGTATACAGCAATCTACTATCTTCCCTGCGACAGAGTGTTTCGCTCAAAGTCACCAGAGCCTGTTAGATGCCTTATTATATAATTTAGTAACTTAACTGTCATTTTTCTAACAAAAAAAATAATTCCCACTTTATGACATTTGCAGATTATGATTATTTGCAATTTATATTTTAGCTTATAGCTAATTTTAAATATACCTTATTTACTCTTCTTGTACGTTTAGAAGTATAGTCCCGATATAAAGGCTGCTCCTACTTTTCACCTCTTAAGTGAACTCACCAGATACGTTTTGTTTACAATTTTCTTATTATAAAAATTGTTCTTGATGATAATTTTGTTATAAATTTGACCTTGCTGGTATGTCATTAGCCTGTCTAGATATATATCAGTAGCTTCTTTATTATTTGAGTACTTAATTTCCGTCTCCTACTAGCAAAGAACGTTCTAGAGATTGTTTACCAGTAACCTAACTTTCCATTATTATCCTCGTTTTTTTTTATTTGCTTCCCCTTGTTGCACATAAAATACTGTCTCTCCCTTGCATCTCTGCTATAATTGCCTGCCAGGGACCACCACTAAAGTAGTCCTTAAATGATATCAGAGACAGTTATTGCTCTAGAAATATATCCTGCAGATGACGTCACCAGGAGGGACAATGAAGTGTCCTCTTTAGGCGCCCAAACTTGCAAGAGGCAACATCTTGCCTGAGCAGTCTAAGTTTATTTCAAACCTTATTTACGTGGCATCTTCACAGGAATTCATCTGGCACAACAAGTGTCCTCTATTCTACTCTGCCTTTGTGACAGAGGTAATCTTCGAATTGAGGCCAAAGTCTTGGTATACGTCCGTGGTGCCGGGAAACGAAATCGTGCTCACCACCTCCGGGATTCGATTCAGCATTTCATAAAATTTAATTAGAAAATCTAATTCAATTCTTTTATTGTCATTGCATTTCCAAAATTAAAAGAAAGTTGAATACTGAGTTTCATTTAACGGAGCAATGGCATAACTTGTGGGGTGTTCAAGTGCAAATATCTGTCCTGTCTGTTTGTGAGCTCTTAACCGAGCTCAGTACTTTGAGTCCCCTTAGTAAAACAGAATTTTTAACAACACTCTACCATCCCAACCCAACAAGATTTGGCGCCCGAACAGGGACTCGAACAGACAGGCTGATTTTGATAAATTTATTTTTATTTTGCTTTTTAACATTGCACATAAAACCCGATTACCATAGGCTCGATTATTGAAATGAATGAATTATAGACTGCACACGAAAATTTTCGTGCTAGACGTTGCGGATCAGAAATTTTTTTAATTTTCAATATTAATTACGATAACTAATATTTTCTTGTTTCCCATGTGGTAAACAAAATTTCAGGAAAACTACATGAGATTATGTGGTAAGTGAAATAAGAAATTTTGCATGACGAGAAGACGTGTTATTTAAAATTTCATTTATTTGCATGATAAGATTGAGATTTAAAGCATTCGTGTTTTATATATCCTTGAAAGGGTGATATTTGTTAAGAATTGTTTATATTTCCTTGGGATTTAGGAATTGGGAGAAAGCATATTAAGTATTTTGCTTATAATTGTGTTTTATATTCAAGCATTGACTGCTCATAGATTGGAAAGAAAAACTTTGGTGTCATTTATCGAGCGTAGGCTAAGCCTTTCATGTGTCTGAGTTGTCACTTGAAAATAAATTTTGTCATTACTAGTAGACATGTGTAATCTGGCTGCCTAGTAAGCCGTTAGCTTATCGTTGGTGTATTTTGCATAGGATCTGTGCCCTTTTGGCAACACTCCAGAATTTTACTTATGACATTATATTTGTGGGTACTGCCATATACGTGCTCATACGCAGGCATGACCGCTATACTGTACTTGTTTGTACTCTATGGCACTGGGTGCTAGTCGGTAAAATTCGTTGTTGCTTATTCCTTTCAATTGCACCATAATCGCAGGTACTGCCACATATTGCTGTTAAGCAGGCACGACTGCCATTCTATATTACCAGTGTTTCATGCACCGTTTTGCAACATTTTGTTGCTGTTGCGCATGATTGTGTTGCTCATTCCTTTCATTTGCACCACAACCGCAGTTACTACCACATATTGCTGTTAAGCAGGCATGACTGCCATTCTGTATTACCAGTGTTTCATGCACTGTTTTGCAACATTTTGCTGCTGTTACACTTGATTGTATGTTGAGTCACTTATATGGTGAGGTTTTGAGATCACTTTTACGTTTAAGTTTGAACTGTGGTGTTGAATTTTTTTCTCTCCTTGGTGTTGTGTGGTTCTTTCATTTTTCTACTATTGTAGAGATTTTTTTTTTGTGGTTGTTTTTGGCACTTCGTTATTGACTGTTTAGGAAACCACCATGGAAACCTGACAGTCACAGGAAACAAACATGGAAACCATCAAAACATTCGATGAGGAGCGTTACCTGGACATAATGATTGGTATGGGTGAGAGATGCAGTTTTTCCCCAAGACAGAAGCTCTTCGAATGGGCTCATGAGAAGATGGTTGAATGCCGAGATAAGCTGGAGAAGAGAGCAAGTGATGAGGCACAAGCACCACATGAACATGAGCTTGCGCTTGCTCAGCTTCGAGCGGGAATCCCAGACAGTAGTCCTTTATCCGGAAACAGAGATTACAGTAACGGGAAGCATAAGAGCCCCTCACAGAACTTCAGTCGTCTAGCTCATCCTCCTCACACTCCTAAGCCTTATTACGGCCATGCATCCACACTCAAGAAGGATGACCCAGTAAGACCTAAGCCTCAGCAGTTCAGAGGCAAAGGCCATTACTCCGCTCCACCTTCCCAAGGTTTTCAGCCAAACTCTAAGAGCCACCACGCTCCCTCACACAGCGGCAGCCCACATAGCCGTCCGGCCTTGCACTTGACCCATGCTGTTGAAACAGGGCCAGAAAGGGCCAATGAGGATAACGCTGAGGAACCACCACACAAACTTGCCAATTTGGAATTCATCGAACATGATGCTCTGGAAATGATCTCAAAATGCCTAGAAACCATATATGGTGTGGAAGCTGAGATAGCCATTGACACAGGGGCCAATGGTATACTTGTTGATGAGAGATTCGTCAGGGATGAAGTTTATACCAACAAAGTCGTTCGTGTGCGGGTTGCTGAAGGAACACCCCAAATACGACGCTGCTGTGTCATTAACCTGGATTGCAAATACTGCAAGGGAAAAGCCCCAGCTGTGGCAATGATTTGGCTTATATACCCTGTCTTGATGGGTCGTGCACTGAACCTAGTTCCTACTTTCCAGGCTGACCTCTACCATAAGGACATTTCTCGTTATAACTTCCCTCGGGGGAAGTCACATGAAGCCATTTCAGCAGCAACTCCTGGCCTCGATGCCAAGAATTTGGACGATTCTCCGACTGACTCCATTGAGTCTGCTGCAGTCAGTACACATAATGTGGAACGCGGAGAGTTCCCCCCTCCTTTACCGGATGATGCACCTCTAGAGCCATTGAAGTCCCGTCCAGACTTTGTCAAATTGCAGCAAGACTGCCCCAGCCTCAAACGCTGGATGCAGCAGGCCACCGAGGGAATGACCTTCACTGTGAGAGGAGGAGGCCAGATCACTTACGCCCTTGAAGATGGAGTACTTCGTAGGCATGTGACTAAAGATGGCCACACCTTTAAACAGTTGGTGGTGCCCGCTTCGTTGTGCCACCAGGCTATGTATGTGGCACACCATTTACCTCTGAGTGGACACAGAGGCAAAGCAAAAATTCGGCACGTACTTCAGAAGGCTTTTGCATGGCCAAACATGTACGCCGAGGTAGACAGATATGTAGGCCTGCCCTGTCTGTCAATCCACCTCAACGGCACCGGTACCGAAAGCTCCCATGGGGATAACTAAGCTCTCAATGGATCCATTTTCCAAGGTCGCTGTTGACAATGTTTGCAATGAAAAAGAGGGTGCAAAAACACCTTTTGAAGTATTTGCAACTTAAAACTCAAAACACTTTATCCCCAACATATGAAGAATTAGCAAGATAAATACAGTATGCATTCATTAAATTGTCGTTAACAAGAAATATTTGCAAAGCCAACAGGGTAAAATCACCTTTTATTTATTTGCAGTTTATATCATAAAACTCTTTAGCTAAATGATTAATTATTTGCAATTTATATAGCAAATAGCTTTATTCACGAGTTTTTGACGTAAAACATTTTATTTACGATGATAGAAAGAGGTGAAATGAACATTTCCTCCTGGTATATGTTGGCCTGGCAAAAAGGTACCCAGATGCAGTACCACTGTCTTTTATCACAACTGAAGCAGTCGCTCATGCCCTATTTGAAATCTGCTCCAGGGTTGGCTTTCCTGAGCAGGTCACTTCTGACAAAGGAAGTCAGTTTACAAGTAGGCACTTTGAGGCTTTCTGTAACCTTTTAGAAATCAAGCACATTCGTACGAGTGTCTATCATGCCCAATCAAATGGAGCATGCGAACGCTATAACGGGACAGTGAAGCGATGTTTGCGCAAGCTAGTGATAGATATACCTACGCAGTGGGACAAGTATGTCCCTGCTGCACTGTTCTCCTTCAGAGACACGCCCCATGACACTACTGGATACTCGCCTTTCGAGCTGATTTATGGTCATAAGGTCAGAGGCATGTGACAGAGTGTTTCGCTCAAAGTCACCAGAGGCTGTTAGATGCCTTATTAAGTAATTTAGTGACTTAACTGTTCATATTTCTAACAAAAAAAAAATAATTCCCACTTCTTGACTTTTGCAGATTATGATTATTTGCAATTTATATTTTAGCTTATAGCTAATTTTAAATATACTTTATTTACTCTTCTTGTACATGTAGAAGTATAGTCCCGATATAAAGGCTGCTCCTATTTTCCGTCTCCTACGAGCCAAGAACGTTCTAGAGATTGTTTACCAGTAACCTTACTTTTCATTATTATTCTCGTTTTATTTTATTTGCTTCCACTTGTTGCACCTAAAAATACTGTCTCTCCCTTGCATCTCTGCTATAATTGCCTGCCAGGTACCACCACTAAAGTAGTTCTTAAATGATATCAGAGCCAGTTACTGCTCTAGAAATGCATCCTACAGATGAACTCACCAGGAGGGACAATGAGACGTGCTGGATTGGCGCCCAGACTTCCAAGAGGCAATATCTTGCCTGAGCAGTCTAAGTTTATTTCAAACTTTATTTACGTGGCATCTTCACAGGAATTCATCTAGCACAACAAGGTGAAGGATAGTGTATGGTAAAGCTCATTGGTGAAGCAAATTGGTTTTTCGAGAATTAGTTACATTCGTTACTGGCTAAATCTTACGAATTTTTCTCAGATTCCATTCCCATACAAACGAAATTTTGTAGATTACCTAACTGGAATCTCACTTGCCAGATTTAATTCCTTAACCTGGAAATTACAGCTGATATACATTGCTAAGAAGTTTCTTTTCACTGAATGTGATTAACGAAAATCTCATCCTTTGAAGACTGGTTATGAGCCCGTAAAAATCTATCCCTTTTCCTAGTAAATTCTATTTTCATTTCACCTCTTTCTATCATCGTAAATAAAATGTTTTACGTCAAAAACTCGTGAATAAAGCTATTTGCTATATAAATTGCAAATAATTAATCATTTAGCTAAAGAGTTTTATGATATAAACTGCAAATAAATAAAAGGTGATTTTACCCTGTTGGCTTTGCAAATATTTCTTGTTAACGACAAGTTAATGAATGCATACTGTATTTATCTTGCTGATTCTTCATATGTTGGGGATAAAGTGTTTTGAGTTTTAAGTTGCAAATACTTCAAAAGGTGTTTTTGCACCCTCTTTTTCATTGCAAACAGTTCTTGATAACCAAAAGTGAATGAATACTGTATTTATCTCATAGATTGTTCCTTTATCCTAAATAGAGTGTTTTACCATATTAATTGCAAATCAGTAATAAGCATTGCAACTTTTGCGGTTGCCCACAATATAAGGAATACATACAGTGCTGTATTTGTCTTGCTTATTCTTCATTTATTGTGAATAAATTGTTTTCCTTTAAAACCAGTAAAGACTTAATGGTTTTGTATGCTATTATGGTAGCATAAATATTTCTGGTTAGCTGTGAATAATCAATATATTTTAATCCAGTAGAATGACATTGGAAACTCATTATATGTGTGCTCATGCTTTCAGTTTCCCATTATAGACAGTGTGTCATTTCTGTTTCTGAAATTGCAGTGTCCTGTATTCTACTCTGCCTGTGTGACAGAGGTAATCGTCGAGTTGAGGCCAAAGTCTTGGCATACGTCCGTGGTACCGGGAAACGAAATCGTGCTCACCACCTCCGGGATTCGAGGCAGCATTTCATAAAATTTAATTTAAGAAATTTAATTCAATTCTTTTAATGTCATTGCATTTCCAAAATTAAAAGAAAGTTGAATTCTGAGTTTCATTTAACCGACTAATGGTAAAAGAGATGGAGTGTTCAAGTACAAATATCTGTCCTGTCTGTTTGTGAGCTCTTAACCGAGCTCGATACTTTGAGTCCCCTTTGTAAAACAGAATCTTAACAACACTCAACCATCCTAACCCCAACAAGATTGGCGCCCGAACAGGGACCCAAATAGACAGACTGATTTTATAAATTTATTTATATTTTGCGTTTTAACATTGCACATGAAACCCGATTACCATTGGCTCGATTATTGAAATGAATGAATCTTAGGCTGCACACGAAAATTTTCGCACTAGAGACGGTGCGCATGAGAAATTTTTTTTATTTTCAATATTGATTATGGTAAATAATATTTTCTTGTTTCCCATGTGGTAAACAAAATTTCAGGAAATCTACATGAGATTATGTGGTAACAGAAATAAGAAATTTTGCATGACGAGAAGTCGTGTTATTTGAAATTTCATTTATATGCGTGATAAGATTGAGTTTTAAAGCATTCGTGTTTTATATATCCGTTAAAGGTTGATACTTGTTAGGAATTGTTTATATTTCCTTGGGATTTAGGAATTGGGAGAGAGCATATTAACTATTTTTGCTTATAATTGTGTTTTATATTCAAGCATTGACTGCTCATAGATTGGGAAGAAAAACTTTGGTGTCATTTATCGAGCCTAGGCAAAGCCTTTCATGTGTCTGAGATGTCACTTGAAAATAAATTTTCTCATTACTAGTAGAAATGTGTAATCTGGCTGCCTAGTAAGCTGTTAGCTTATCGTTGGTGTATTTTGCATTGAATCTGTGTCCAATTGGTAACACTCCAGAATTTTACTTACGACATTTTATTTGTGGGTACTGCCATATACGCTCTCATATGCAGGCACGACCGCTATACTGTACTTGTTCGTATTACTTGCGACATTTTATATGTGGGTACTGCCATATACGCGCTTATACGCAGGCACGACCGCTATGCTGTACTTGTTTGTACTCTCAGGCACTGGGTGCTGGTCAGTAAAATTTGTTGTTGCTCATTCCTTTCAATTGCACCATAACCGCAGGTACTGCCACATATTGCTTTTAAGCAGGCTCGACTGCCATTCTGTATTACCAGTGTTTCATGCACTGTTTTGCAACATTTTGTTGCTGTTGCACTTTATTGTGTTGCTCATTTCTTTCATTTGCACCATAACCGCAGGTACTGCCACATATTGCTGTTAAGCAGGCACGACTGCCATCCTGTATTACCAGTGTTTCATGCATTGTTTTGCAACATTTTGTTGCTGTTGCACTTGATTGTGTTGCTCATTCCTTTCATTTGCACCATAACCGCAGGTACTGCCACGTATTGCTGTTAAGCAGGCATGACCGCCATCCTGTATTACCAGTGTTTCATGCACTGCTTTGCAACATTTTGTTGCTGTTGCACTTGATTGTGTTGCTCATTCCTTTCATTTGCACGATAACCGCAGGTACTGCCCCGTATTGCTGTTAAGCAGGCACGACTGCCATTCTGTATTACCATTGTTTCATGCACTGTTTTGCAACATTTTGCTGCTGTTGCACTTGATTGAATTTTGAGTCACTTTTAGGGTGAGGTTTTGAGATCACTTTTACGTTTAAGTTTGAACTGTGGTGTTGAATTTTTTTTTCTCTCCTTGGTGTTGTGTGGTTCTTTCATTTCTTTTACTACTGTATTGTAGAGATTTGTTTTTTTTGTGGTTGTTTTGGCACTTCGTTATTGACTGTTTAGGAAACAAACATGGAAACCATCAAAACATTCGATGAGGAGCATTACCTGGACATAATGATTGCTAGGGGTGAGAGATACGGTTTTTCCCCAAGACAGAAGCTCTTCGAATGGGCTCATGAGAAGATGGCTGAACGGCGAGATAAGCTGGAGAAGAGAGCAAGTGATGAGGCACAAGCACAACGTGATGAGGCACAAGCACAACGTGAGGAGGCACAAGCACAACATGAACATGAGCTTGCGCTTGCTCGGCTTCGAGCGGGAATCCTAGACAGTAGACCTTTATCCGCAAATAGAGATTACACGAATGGGAAGCACAAGAGACCCTCGCAGAACTTCAATCGTCCTGCTCGTCCTCCTCACACTCCTAAGCCTTATTACGGCCATGCACCCACACTCAACAAGGATGACCCGGTAAGACCTAAGCCTCAGCAGTTCAGAGGCAAAGGCCATTACTCTGCTCCACCTTCCCAGGGTTTTCAGCCAAACTCTAAGAGCCACCACGCTCCCTCGCACAGTGGCGGCCCTCATAGCCGTCTGACCACTCACTCAGCTCATGTTGTGGAAACAGGACCAGAAAGGGCCAATGAGGATAATGCCGAGGAACCACCACACAAACTTGCCAATGTGGAATTCATCGAACATGATGATCTGGAAATGATCCGAAAATGCCTAGAAACCCTATATGGTGTGGAAGCTGAGATAGCCCTTGACACAGGGACCAATGGCATACTTGCTGACGAGAGATTTGTCAGGGATGAAGATTTTACCAACAAAGTCGTTCGTGTGCGGGTTGCTGAAGGAACACCCCTAATACCGGCCCTTGAGCTTCTATCTCTGCAATCTGAGGGGTTGGGGTATTTTCTACTGTAAATACTGACTGAAACTCCTTGTTCAATTCTTTGCAGATCTCTTCATCAGTCTCAGTGATGCTTCCATCTGCTCCCTTTAGCCTTAAACCTGTTCTTTTACCTTCAGTTTTCCTCTGATAAAGCTGTGGAAAAGCTTGGGATTTTCTTTAGCCTTCCTGGTGATGTCCCTCTCATAGTCTCTCTCTGCCTCTCTCCTTTTACTTAGGTAGTCATTTCTTGCTCTTTTGTAGGTTTGCCAGGCATTTATGTTTTTTCTCCTCCTATACCTTTTCCAGCATTTGTCTCTCCACTCCTTAGCTCTTTTACACCCATTATCGAATCATTTCTCTCTGGCATGAATTACACCTACTTTGGTGACAGGTATGCAGCAATCTACTATCTTCCAATATTTCTCACAAAAGATGTCATACATTTCTTGTACAGATTTGTTGTAAAATAAGGTTCTCCAGTCAAGAACTGCAAAAAGCTCATTCATTTTGATGTAATCTCCTTTCGGATAGTTCCTCCTCATGTCCTCAGTGCCTCTACTCTCAGGAAGAATATCTTCAATGATATATTCCATCAACAACACACAGTGGTCACTCTTTCCAAATGGTGGTTCATACTCAATTTTTTCAATATCCAACACATTATTTGTGAACACTAGATCAAGTAGTGATGGCTCATCCCCACCCCTGGCCCTTGTTGGTTTCATTACATGTTGGTGTAGGAAATTCCCTTGTACGCAATCTAGGAATCTTGCCCCGAATGAGTCCTCACCACTGTGTGGGTCAAGATTTATCCAATCTATCTCTTTATGATTAGTCTCCCATAATCAAAATCCTACATTTTTTTTCCCTTGCCATGTTAACAACTGAGTTTATGACTTCAATAGTACCTATATGACTTTCCTCATAAACTTCAAGCCCATTTTGGTTCCTTGGTGGGTTGTATACAACAGTTATTATAATGCTCTCTGACCCAGTATTTATGCGAGCAACAAGAAATTCCTTGAACTCACTTTCTATAGCCAAGTTTATTTCTTCAACTTGAATCCTTTCACTTATGAGCAGTGCTATCCCTCCACCAGTCCTCTCAGATCTTTCAACCCTTAGTATTCTGAAGCCCTTAGCAAAAACTGTGACACTGTTTATGTCCTCACTCAACTTAGTCTCTGTAATTGCTACTATATCTGCCTTACTGTTGTGAATCCTATCTTTTAATTTTACTGCCTTACCAGCTAATCCATCAGCATTTGTGTATAACAATCTTAATGAGGCTCCATCCCCTGATCTTCTGTCATTATCTTCTTTATCTCCCCTTTGTCTGGAAGAACTCTGTAATGAAAATTTTTCTTCTCTTCTTCATTTCTTTCATCATTTAACCTTCTTGCCTCTTGCAACAAGTTTTTGATCTTTCCCATCTCTTCCTGTGTTCTATATCGTCTAATGAACACTTCTTTGAATACTTGAAGGTCTTTTAGACTTTTTTTTCTCAACAATACTTCCCTACATGTTTCCCCTCTCTCAAAGGTTACTTTTGTTGGTCTCGGCTTTCCTTCCCTCGAATATTTACCTAGTTGGTGTATGTTTACAATATCCTCAGGACCACATACTACTCCAAGCTTTCTTATCAGGTCTACAACCCTAGCTTTATTTTCTTCAAGTCGAGAAAGAGCCTCAAACTCGTAACTTCCCTTCTCCTGATCGGTTCCATTTTGTATATATTGATATTTATCATAATTGTCCTTAAAACTATGGATTGAGTTAGCAGTAACTACCTCCTCGCTTAGGGAACTCCAATTATAAACTATTCTTACACAAAAAAATTACTTCCTTACATCCTGCAAAACAGTTTTCTTACTTAGCTTCTAACTATGACCTATAGGTGTAGTGCCAGCCTTATCATAACCATGAAGGAATTTTAAAACCGTCACCATATCCTCTAAATCTTCTAGCTTCGAGTGATGGTAAGTCTAATTCCCTCAGTCTTTCAACATAACTGAGATTGCGTAATTCTGGCATCAGTTTCGTGGAATGTCTCTGAACTTTTTCCAGCTTAACTCCGTGCTTTTTCAAGTGCGGATTCCAAAAGGGGGCTACATATTCAAACTTTGGCCTCACATAGGTTACATAAATATTTCTGAACATTTCCTTGTCCATGTGACTGAAGGCTACCCTTACATTTGCTAAGAAAGCATATGCTGCCCTTATTATGCCATTTATATGCACTTCTGGAGACAATTAAGCTATTATGTTTACTCCTAGATCTCTCTCATTCTTTGTCTCTTGAATTTCTAATCCTGCAACCGAGTAGCCAAGTTTGGGTATTCTTGCACTTGTACCCATTCTCAGTACCTTACATTTTGAAGTATTGAATTTCATTAACCACTTTGCTGACAACTCATGGAGACTATTTAGACCTTCCTGAAGTTCTCTGTATACCATTGTTCTTGTTTCTTACTTTTTTCACAATCTTTGCATCATCTGCAAGCATATTCATGAATAAATTTTCAGACTCTGGTAGGTCAATTACATATACAAGGAACAAAAGTGGCCCTAAAACTGAACCTACTCAGGCACTGAGTGTCTTACTCTAACACTCTGTTCCCTTCTTTCTAAGTATGTTTTCATCCATTCCAAGACATTTCCACCAATTCTTGCCATTGCTTCCAGGTTTTTATTAAGCCTCTCGTGAGGAACAGTGTCAAATGCTTTCTGGAGGTGTAGGAATATGCAATCTGCCCTCTCTTTTTGTAAGATTCGACTTACCTTATAATAAAATGCTAATAAGTTTGTTACTGTTTATATACATTCTCTGAAGCCATGTCCTCTTAGCGACAAAAAGTTGAAGGATTCCAAGTGAAGAGAGATATGTTTCCTTAGTAGTTTCTCCATAACTTTGCAAACTATGCTGGTCAAGGAAACCGGTCTATAGTTTAGAGCCGTATCCCTCCTTCCCTTTTTGAAGACAGGCATCACAATTGCTTGTTTCTAGCATTTTGGAGTCTTCCCTGACTCCAGCGACTTTTTAAATATGATACTTAGTGCCGCTGATCATGAATTTGTTCATTTCTTAAGTACATAAGGATTTATAACATCAGGTCCCGTAGCTTTATGACATCTAACTCCATCAGCCCTGTGCATACCTCTGTGGCTGAAAGATGATGTTCTCAGATAGCGGCCCATGAGCTTCTATCACTGCAATCTGAGGGAGTGAGGTATTTTCAACTGTAAATACTGACAGAAATTCCTTGTTAAAATTCTTCGCAGATCTCTTCATTTGTTTCAGTGATGCTTCCATCTGCTCTCTTAAGCTTTAAAACCTGTTCTTTTACCACCAGTTTTCCTCTGATAAAGCTGTGGAATAGTTTGGGATATTGTTTAGCCTCCCTGCCTCTCTTATTTTACTTAGGTACTCATTTCTTGCTCTTTAATAGGTCTGCAAGGCATTTATACTTTTTCTCCTCATATATTTTTTCTAGTATTTGTCTCTCCACTCCATAGCTCTCTTACACTCATTATTGAACCATTTTTCTCTGGCATGAATTACTCCTATTTGGTGACAGGTAGGCAACAATCTACTATCTTCCCATATTTGTCACAAAAGATGTCGTACATTTCTTGTACTGATTTGTTGTTAAATAAGGTCCTCCAATCAATAATTGCAAAAAGCTCATTCATTTTGATGTAATCTCCTTTTGGATAATTCCTCCTCATGTCCTCAATGCCTTTACTCTTAGGCAAACTGGTGGTTCATACTCAATTTTATCAATATCCAACACATTATCTGTGAATACTAGATCAAGGAGCGATGGCTCATCCCCACCCCTGGCCCTCGTTGATTCCAGTACATGTTAGTGTAGGAATTCCCTTGTAGGCAATTTTGGAATTTTTCCCTGAATGAGTCCTCACCACTGTGTGGGTCAAGATTTATCCAATTTATTTCTCTATAATTAAAATCTCCCATAATCAAAATCATACCTTTTCTCTGCCATGCGATGTAAACAACTGAATTTATGACTTCAATAGTACTCACAAACTTCTAGCCGGTTTCATAGGTGGGTTATATACAACAGTTATTATAATGCTCTCTGACTCAGTATTTATGCGAGCAACAAGAAATTCCTTGAACTCACTTTCTATTGTAATGATTATTTCTTCAACCTGAAACCTTTCACTTATGAGCAGCGCTATCCCTCCACCAGTCCTCTCAGATCTTTCAACCCTTAATTTTCTGATGACCTTAGGAAAAACTGTGACACTGTTTATGTTCTCACTTAACTTAGTCTCTGTAACCGCTACTGTATTTGCCTTACTGTTGTGAATCCTATCCTTTAATTCTACTGCCTTACCAGCTATTCAATCAGCATTTGTGTATAACAATCTTAATGAGGCCCCATCCCCTGATCATCTATAATTATCTCATTTATCTCCCCTTTGTCTGGAAGTGCTCTGAAAAGAAAATTTTTATTCTCTTCTTCATTTTCTTTCCTCATTTAAGCTTCTAGCCTCTTGCAACAAGTTTTTTATCATTTTCATTTTATCCTGTTTTCTGTATGGTCTAATGAACACTGTTTTGAATTTTTGGAGGTCTTTTAGGCTTTTTTTCCTCTTCAATATTTCTCTGCCTGTGTCCCCTCTCTGAAAGGTTACTTTTATTGGTCTTTGCTTTCCCTCCCTAGAATATTTACGTAGTTGGTGAATATTTACAGTGCATGTGTGTAATTACCTAATTGTAATTACCTCATTGTACTTACGAGTAAGACTCCCAAGTTCTTAACATCCCGTCTCCTGATTGGTTCCATTTTGCACTTAATGATACTTATCATACTTGTCCTTTAAACTATGGATTGAATTAGCATTAACTACCTCCTCACTTAGCAAATTCCAGTTATCAACTACTCTTACACTAAAGAGCCCATTCTCATTACTCCTTATCTCCTGGCCAGTTCCATTTTTTTTTTACTTAGTGATTCTTATCACACTCGTCCTTAAAACTATGAACTGAGTTATAATTATCTGCCTCCTCGTTTAGCCAAATCCAATCATCAACTGCTATTATGCTAGAAAAGTATTTTCTTAGCTCCTGTAAAGAAATTTTCTAATTAAGCTTCAAACTATGATATCTAGTTCTAGTGCCAACCATATCAAAATAGCAATCCCAATCCATTCTGTCTTAACCATGAAGGAACTAAAATTCGCCACCATATCCCCCTCATTCTTCTCGCATTGAGTGATAGTTAGCATAAGTCCCTCAGCCTCTCCTCATACCTGAATTTGCTTATTTCTGGCACAAGTTTCATGACATGTCTTTAAAGTTTTTCCAGCTTAACTGCGTGTTGTTTTAAGAGTAGATTCCAAAAGGGATCTGCAATTCAAGCTTTGGCCTCACTTAGGTTACATAAATATTTTTAAACATTTCCTTGTCCATGTGCCTGAAGGCTACCCTTACATTTGCTAAGAAAGCAAATGCTGCCCTTACTATGCCACTTATATACATTTCAGGAGACAGATCTGCCTGTATGCTTACTCCTCTCTCTCATTCTCTGTCTCTTGAAGTTCTGCTCTCGCCTTTGAGTATTCAAGTTTGGTCCTTCTAGCACTTGCATCCATTCTCTTTACCTTACATTTAGAAGTATTGAGTTCATTAGCCACTTTTCTGACCACTCATGCAGAATATTTAGATCTTTCTGAAGTTCTCTACATTGTTCTCGTCTCTTGCTTTCTTCACAATCTTTGCATCATCTGCAAACATAATCATTAATGAACTTGCAGACTCTGGGAAGGCATTTGCATATACAAGGAGCAAAACTGGCTCTAAAGCTGAAACCTGTGGAACTCCACTACTAACCCTTTTCCATTCAGACATTGAATGTCTTACTCTATCCCTCTGTTCTCTTCCTTCTAAGTAAGTTTTTATCCATTCAAAGACTTCCAACAATTCTCACCATTGCTTGAAGATTCTTAATAAGTCTCTCGTGTGGGACCGTATCAAATGCTTTCTGGAAGTCTAGGAATATGCAATCTGCCCTGCCCTCTCTCTCCTGTAAGGTTCGGCTTACCTCATCATAAAATTCTAATAAATTGGTTACTGTTGATCTACCTTCTCTGAAGCCATATTTTCTCACTGACTAAAAGTTGAAGGATTCCACGTGAATAGAGATATGTTTCCTTAGTAGTTTCTCCATTACTTTGCAAACTATGCTGGTCAAGGAAACAGGTCTATAGTTTAGAGCTGTATCTCTTCTTTCCATTTTGAAGATAGGTACCAAGTGTCGCTTCTCTCCAACATCTTGGTATCTCCTCTGATTCCAGCGACTTTTCAGATATGATACATAGTGATGCCGATATTGATTAGGCACATTTCTTAACTATATAATGATATATATCATCAGGACCTGTAGCTTTATGGGCATCTATCTCCATCAGCACTTGCATACCTCTGTGGCTGAAAAGATGATGTTCTCTAATACCGGCCTTTGAGCTTTTATCTCTGCAATCTGAGGGGGTGGGGCATTTTATGCTGTAAATACTGACTGAAACTCCTTGTTCTATTCTTCGCAGATCTCTTCATCCATCTCAGTGATGCTGCCTTCCGCTCTCTGTAGCTTTAAAACCTGTTCTTTGACCTTCAGTTTACCTCTGATGAAGCTGTGAAAAAGTTTGGGATATTCTTCAGCTTTCCTGGTGATATCCCTTTCATAGTCTCTCTCTGCCTCTCTTCTTTAACTTAGGTAATCCTTTCTTGCTTTTTTACAAGTCTGCCATGCATTTATGTTTTTTCTCATCCTATGCCTTTTCCAGCATTTGTCTCTCCACTCCTTAGCTCTCTTACACTCATCATTGCACCATATCTCTCTGGCATGAATAACTCCTATTTTGGTGGAAGGTATGCAACAATTTACTATCTTCCCATATTTCTCACAAAAGATAATGTACATTTCTTGTACAGATTTATTGTTAAATAAGGTCCTCCAGTCAATAACTGCAAAAAGCTCATTCATTTTGATGTAATTTCCTTTCAGGTAGTTCCTTCTCATGTCCTCAGTGCCTCTACTCTCAGGCAAAATATCTTCGATCATATACTCCATCAACAACACACAGTGGTCACTCTTTCCAATTGGTGATTCACACTCAAATTTTTCAATACCCAACACATTATCTTTGAATACTAGATCAAGTAGCGATAGCTCATCCCCACCTCTGGAACACATTGGTTTCAGTACATGTTGGTGTTTGAAATTCACTTGTACAATATCCAGGAATCATTCCCCGAATGAGTCCTCAATACTGTGTGGGTCAAGATTAATCCAGTCTATATTTCTATGAGTAAAATCTCCCATAATCCAAATCCTATATTTTCTTTCCCGTGCAATGTTAACAGCTGAGCTTATTACTTCAATAATACCTATTTGATTTTTCTCATAATCTTCTATCCTATATTGGCTCTTTGGTAGGTTATATACAACAGTTATTATAATGCTCTTTGACCTGGACTTATGCATGCGACAAGAAATTTGTTGAACTCACTTTCTATAGCAAAGTTTTAATCTTCAACCTGAAACCTTTTACTTATGAGCAGTGCTATCCCTCCTCCAGTCCCCTCAGATCTTTCAACCCTTGATATTCTGATGACCTTAGGAAAAACTGTGACACTGTTTATGTCCTCACTTAAATTAGTCTCTGTCACCGCTACTATATTTGCTTTATTGCTGTGAATCCTATCCTTTAATTCTACTGCCTTACCAGCAACCCAATCAGCATTTGTGCACAGCAATCTAAATGAGGCCCCATCCCCTGATCTTCTATATCCCTATTTGTCTGGAAGAACCCTGAAACAAAAATTTTTCTTCACTTCTTCATTTCTCCTCTCATTTAACCTTTTAGTCTCCTGCAGTAAGTTTCCGATCCTCTCTATCTTTTCCTGTTTTCTGCATGGTCTAATGAGCAATGTTTTGAATTCTTGGAGGTATTTTAGGTTTTTCTCATCAATATTTCCATACATGTATCCCCCCTCTCAAAGGTCACTTTTGTTGGTCTTTCCTTTTACTCCCTAAAATATTTACTAAGTTGATGAAACTTTAAGATATCTTCTAGACCACAAACTACTCCAAGCTTCATTTTCAGGTCTAACATCCTTTCTATATTTTGTTCAAATTTCCCTTGCCATGTTGACTCTTGGGATTCACTTATGCCCGAGATTACCACTGTCTTCTCTTTATCAAGTGCCGTTTTAATCAGTGTCTTTGCAGTCAACCGTTTGTACGTTTTCCAGTGCCACCACCCTCACAGCCTCTTTTACTGCTACATTCCCCTTTATTGCATCTGCAAAGGAATTTTCAAGGCATTATGTTCTGTATTCTGCTCCAGAAACTCTTTTCTAAACTGTTCGATGTTTTCCTTTATCTGGACATTCCAAGCTGCAATCTCATCTCTCTAAGAAGAGAGCAGCAATTGCTTATTTGTAATTACTGTGACAGAGTGTTTCGCTCAAAGTAACCAAAGGCTGTTAGATGCCTTATTAATTAAATTAGTAACTTAACTGTTAGTTTCTAACTAAAAAAATATTTCCCACTTCTTGACTTTTGCAGATTTTGATTATTTGCAATTTATATTTTAGCTTATAGCTAATTTTAAATATACCTTATTTACTCTTCTTGTACGTGTAAAGTATAGTCCCGATATAAAGGCTGCTCCTATTTTCCGTCTGCTACGAGCCAAAAACATTCTGGAGATTGTTTACCAGTAACCTAACTTTTCATTATTATTCTCGTTTTATTTTATTTGCTTCCACTTGTTGCACCTAAAAATACTGTCTCTCCCTTGCATCTCTGCTATAAATGCCTGCCAGGGACCACCACTAAAATAGTTCTTAAAATGATATCAGAGCCAGTTACTGCTCTAGAAATGTATCCTACAGATGAACTCACCAGGAGGGACAATGAGACGCCCTCTTTTTGGCGCAAACTGCCAAGAGGCAACATCTCGCCTGAGCAGTCCAAGTTTATTTCAAACCTTATTTACGTGGCATCTTCACAGGAATTCATCTAGCACAACAAGGTGAGGGATAGTGCATGGTAAAGCTCGTGGGTCAAGCAAATTGGTTTATTTTCGAGAATTAGTTACATTCGTTACTGGCTAAATCTTATGGATTTTTATTCTCAGATTCCATTCCCATACACACGAAATTTTGTAGATTGCCAAACTGGAATCTCACATGCCAAAGTTAATTCCTTAACCTGTAAATTACAGCTGATTTACATTGCTAAGAAGTTTCTTTTCATTGAATGTGATAAACGAAAATCTCATCCGCTGAAGACTGGTTATGAGCTCGTAAAAATCTATTTCTTTTCCTAATAAATTCTAATTTCATTTCACCTCTTTCTATCATCGTAAATAAAGTGTTTTACATCAAAAACTCGTCAATAAAGCTATTTGCTATACAAATTGCAAATAATTAAAAGGTAGTTTTGCCCTGTTGGCTTTGCAAATATTTCCTGTTAACCACAATTTAATGAATGCATACTGTATTTATCTTGCTAATTCTTCATATGTTGGGGATAAAGTGTTTTGAGTTATAAGTTGCAAATACCTCAAAAGGTGGTTTTGCACCCTTTTTTTTCATTGCAAAGTTCTTGATAACCAAAAGTGAATGAATACTGTATTTATCTCGTAGATTCTTCCTTTATCCTAAATAGAGTGTTTGAACATATTAATTGTAAATCAGTAATAAGCATTGCAACTTTTGTGGTTACACACAATTTAAGGAATACATACAGTACTGTATTTGTCTTGCTTATTCTTCATTTATTGTGAATATATTGTTTTCTTTAAAACCAGTAAAGAATTAATGGTTTTGTATGCTATTATGGTAGCATAAATATTTCTGGTTAGCTGTGAATAACCAATATATTTTCATCCAGTAAAATGACATTGGAAACTCATTATAGGTGTGCTCATGCTTTCAGTTTCCCCTTATAAACAGAGTGTCATTTCTGTTTCTGAAATTGCAGTGTCCTGTATTCTACTCTGCCTGTGTGACAGAGGTAATCATCGAGTTGAGGCCAAAGTCTTGGCATACGTCCTTGGTGCCGGGAAACGAAATCGTGCTCACCACCTCCGGGATTCGAGGCAGCATTTCATAAAATTTAATTTGAGAAATTTAATTCAATTCTTTTAATGTCATTGCATCTCCAAAATTAAAAGAAAGTTGAATTCTGAGTTTCAGTTAACCGACTAATGGTAATAGAGATGGGGTGTTCAAGTACAAATATCTGTCCTGTCTGTTTGTGAGCTCTTAACCGAGCTCGGTACTTTAAGTCCCCTTAGAAAAACAGAATCTTAACAACACTCTACCATCCTAAACCCCAACAAGATTGGCGCCCGAACAGGGACCCGACCAGACAGACTGATTTTATAAATTTATTTTTATTTTGCTTTTTAACATTGCACATGAAACCCGATTACCATTGGCTCGATTATTGAAATGAATGAATCTTAGGCTGCACACGAAAATTTTCGCGCTAGAGACATTTTTGATAAGAATTTTTTTTTTTATTTCAATATTTATTATGGTTACTAATATTTTCTTGTTTCCCATGTGGTAAACAATATTTCAGGAAATCTACATGAGATTATGTGGTAACAGACTTAAGAAATTTTGCATGACGAGAAGACGTGTTATTTAAAATTTCATTTATTTGCGTGATAAGATTGAGTTTTAAAGCATTCGTGTTTTATATATCCGTTAAATGGTGATACTCGTTAGGAATTGTTTATATTTCCTTGGGATTTAGGAATTGGGAGAAAGCATATTAAGTATTTTTGCTTATAATTGTGTTTTATATTCAAGCATTGACTGCTCATAGGTTGGGAAGAAAAACTTTGGTGTCATTTATCGAGCCTAGGCTAAGCCTTTCATGTGTCTGAGTTGTCACTTGAAAATAAATTTTCTCATTACTAGTAGAAATGTGTAATCTGGCTGCCTAGTAAGCTGTTAGCTTATCGTTGGTGTATTTTGCATAGGATCTGTGCCCTTTTGGTAACACTCCAGAATTTTACTTACGACGTTTTATTTGTGGGTACTGCCATATACGCGCTCATACGCAGGCACGACCGCTATACTGTACTTGTTCATATTACTTACGACATTTTATTTGTGGGTACTGCCATATACGCGCTCATACGCAGGCACGACCACTATACTGTACTTGTTCGTATTACTTACGACATTTTATTTGTGGGTACTGCCATATAGGCGCTCATACGCAGGCACTACCGCTATACTGTGCTTGTTTGTACTCTCAGGCACTGGGTGCTAGTCGGTAAAATTCGTTATTGCTCATTCCTTTCATTTACACCATAACTGCAGGTACTGCCACGTATTGCTGTTAAGCAGGCACGACTGCCATTCTGTATTACCAGTGTTTCATGCACTGTTTTGCAACATTTTGTTGTTGTTGCACTTGATTGTGTTGCTCATTCCTTTCATTTGCACAATAACCGCAGGTACTGCCACGTATTGCTGTTAAGCAGGCATGACTGCCATTCTGTATTACCAGTGTTTCATGCACTGTTTTGCAACATTTCGTTGCTGTTGCACTTGATTGTGTTGCTCATTCCTTTCATTTGCACGATTACCGCAGGTACTGCCACATATTGCTGTTAAGCAGGCACGACTGCCATTCTGTATTACCAGTGTTTCATGCACTGTTTTGCAACATTTTGTTGCTGTTGCACTTGATTGTGTTGCTCATTCCTTTCATTTGCACCATAACTGCAGGTACTGCCACGTATTGCTGTTAAGCAGGCACGACTGCCATTCTGTATTACCAGTGTTTCATGCACTGTTTTGCAACATTTTGCTGCTGTTGCACTTGATTGTATTTTGAGTCACTTTTTGGTGAGATTTTGAGATCACTTTTACATTTAAGTTTGAACTGTGGTGTTGAATTTTTTTTTTCCTCTTCTTGGTGTTGTGTGGTTCTTTCATTTTTTTTTCTACTACTGTATTGTAGAGATTTATTTTTTTGTGGTTGATTTGGCACTTCGTTATTGACTGTTTAGGAAACAAACATGGAAACCATCAAAACATTCGATGAGGAGCGTTACCTGGACATAATGATTGCTAGGGGTGAGAGATACGGTTTTTCCCCAAGACAGAAGCTCTTCGAATGGGCTCATGAGAAGATGGTTGAATGCCGAGATAAGCTGGAGAAGAGAGCAAGTGATGAGGCACAAGCACAACGTGATGAGGCACAAGTACAACGTGAGGAGGCACAAGCACAACGTGAAAATGAGCTTACGCTTGCTCAGCTTCGAGCGGGAATCCCAGACAGTAGTCCTTTATCCGGAAATAGAGATTACAGGAACAGGAAGCACAAGAGCCCCTCGCAGAACTTCAATCGTCCAGCTCATCCTCCTCACACTCCTAAGCCTTATTACGGCCATGCACCCACACTCAAGAAGGATGACCCGGTAAGACCTAAGCCTCAGCAGTTAAGAGGCAAAGGCCATTACTCTGCTCCACCTTCCCAGGGTTTTCAGCCAAACTCTATGAGCCACCACGCTCCCTCACACAGCGGCGGCCCACATAGCCGTCTGGCCACTCACTCAGTCCATGTTGTGGAAACAGGGCCAGAAAGGGCCAATGAGGATAATGCCGAGGAACCACCACACAAACTTGCCAATGTGGAATTCATCAAACATGATGATCTGGAAATGATCCCAAAATGCCTAGAAACCATAAATGGTGTGGAGGCTGAGATAGCCCTTGACACAGGGGCCAATGGCATAGTTGTTGACGAGAAATTCGTCAGGGATGAAGATTTTACCAGCAAAGTCGTGCGTGTGCGGGTTGCTGAAGGAACACCCCAAATACGACGCTGCTGTGTCATTAACCTGGATTGCAAATACTACAAGGGAAAAGCCCCAGCTGTGGCAATGATTGGGCTTATGTACCCTGTCTTGATGGGTTGTGCACTGAACCTAGTTCCTACTTTCCAGGCCAACCTCTACCATAAGGACATTTCTCGTTATAACTTCCCTCGGGGGAAGTCACATGAAGCCATCTCAGCAGCAACTCCTGGCCTCGATGCCAAAAATATGGACGATTCTCAGACTGACTCCGTTGAGTCTGCCGCAGTTAGTAAACGTAATGTGGAACGCGGAGAGTTTCCCCCTTCTTTACCAGATGATGCACCTCTCGGGCCATTGAAGTCCAGTCCAGACTTTGCCAAATTGCAGCAAGACTGCCCCAGCCTCAAATGCTGGATGCAGCAGGCCACCGAGAGAAGGACCTTCACGGTGAGAGGAGGAGGCCAGATCACTTACGCCCTTGAAGATGGAGTACTTCGTAGGCATGTGACTAAAGATGGTCACACCTTTAAACAGTTGGTGGTGCCCGCTTCGTTACGCCGCCAGGCTATGTATGTGGCACACCATTTACCTCTGAGTGGACACAGAGGCAAAGCAAACACTCTGCATGTCCTTCAGAAGGCTTTTACATGGCCAAACATGTACACCGAGGTAGACAGATATGTAGGCTCCTTCCCTGTCTGTCAATCCACCTCAACGGCACTGGTACCAAAAGTTCCCATGGGGATAACTAAGCTCTCAATGGAGCCATTTTCCAAGGTCGCTATTGACATATTATGTCCTATTAATCCAGCTTCGTCCACGGGGAAACAATTCCTCCTGGTATATGTTGACCTGGCAACAAGGTACCCAGATGCAGTGCCACTGTCTTCTATCACAACTGAAGCAGTCGCTCATGCCCTATTTGAAATCTGCTCCAGGGTTGGCTTTCCTGAGCTGGTCACTTCTGACAATGGAAGTCAGTTTACAAGTAGGCACTTTGAGGCTTTCTGTAACCTTTTAGAAATGAAGCATATTCGTACGAGTGTCTATCATGCCCAATCAAATGGAGCATGCGAACGCTATAACGGGACATTGAAGCGATGTTTGCGCAAGATAGTGATAGCTATACCTAGGCAGTGGGACAAATACGTCCCTGCTGCACTTTTCTCCTTCAGAGACACGCCCCACGACACTACTGGATACTCGCCATCGAGCTGATTGGTGATAAGGTCAGAGGCCCAGTAGAATTCTTGGCAGAATGTTGGGATTCACCTACCATCGAAGATGACGATAGGGACGTTCATGAGTATATTTTGAAGTTTTCGTCTCACCTCAAAAAGGCTTGGAAAACTGCACAATTAGCCATTAAGGGACACCAGCAGACTGCCAAGCTCCTCTTTGACAAGCGTGCGCGGCGTCATGCCCTGACACCCGGAGATCGAGCTCTGTTACTTCTTACGACAGATACCCGCAAGCTAATGCTACGCTGGAAAGGACCGTACACTGTGGTACACCGGGTGACCCCTGACAATTATGTGCTAAATGTTGATGGCAATAACCGGAAATACCACATTAACCAGCTGAGGCTTTATTGTAAGGACCCAGAGGCCCACAGGGATCCTGCACTGGCGCTCTCAGCAACCCCTGTAGATGCCCCCAGCATCAACAGAACCTCCGAGGCTGCAGCAACACAGGTGCTCCATTATAGCCACCCCTTACTTCCTATATTGGAATACTCCACCCTTGCAGTGGAGACAGACTTCCGGGAGTGGAGTTTTTCGGAAGAAGCCCCTCTGGCCGCAGCCACCGCCCTTGCAATTGAAGACATAAGCTTAGCTTTTGATGATGGTAAGGATCCTGCCATTCCCACACACCGAAAAGAAAGTGTGAGTAATTGCATTATTAACTCCAGACTGCAACTGAGTCAACGGAAACAGCTGAACAAGCTATTAGAGGACTATGAGAACATCTTCAACGACCTCCCAGGCATTACCACTACCCTTGAGCATCATGTCAGATTGACTGACCCAGAGCCATTTTGGCATTCCTATGGTCTTCCCCACCAGCTGTCCTTACGGCTGAAGGAAGATCTTGACACTTGGGTCCGCCTCGGAATAGTTGAAAAGAGCATTTCGCCTTGGTGTTCGCCGTTACTGGCAGTGCGTAAGCGAGATGGCAGTCACAGGTTCTGCCTTGACTGTCGTAAGCTTAACTCCCGTACCATCTTTGATGGAGAGCCCATTGCTGATGCTGAGCATATTTTCTCATTGCTTTCCCAAGCCCGTTACCTGTCCAAGTTGGATTTGGCCAGTGGATTTTGGCAAGTCCCGTTGAGCGAGACTACCAAGCCTCTTACAGCTTTTTCCACAAGATATGGTCTATACCAGTTCAGGGTCATGCCTTTTGGTATGGTAAATGCCCCTGGCTGCTTCAGCAGACTCATGAGGATAGTACTACAGGATCTCGACAATGTTTCATGCTTTATAGACGACATCCTGGTGCATTCTCAGGATTGGTCATCGCACCTCGAGACTCTCCGCAGAGTTCTCACTCGTCTGAACCAGCATGGACTTCATTTAAAGCCTTCCAAATGTGAGATTGGTTTCACACAATTGCAGTATCTCGGCCACATGGTTGGAGAAGGAGTTATGTCCCCTTTACATGACAGGGTACAAGCTATTAAGGATATGGAGAAACCTGCTACTGTCACTCAACTGAGATCATTCCTGGGTAGTGTCGGCTACTACCAACGGTTCATTCCACACTTTAATACTATCGCTGCCCCTTTGCAGCAAATGACATCCTCGAAGCAAAGTAAATCCTCCCCTGTCCAATGGACAGATGAAGCGGAGAGAGCATTTTTCATGCTCCGAGAAGCATTGGCGGGTGAACCAGTATTACAACTGGTGAACCCTGATTTTCCATTTATCTTGCAGACCGACGCCTCAGACGAAGGCCTGGGTGCCGTGCTCTTGCAAGCCCGATCAGACAACTCAGCAGAAGTAGCTCCAGTGCGATATGCAAGCCGCAGGCTTCGCCCTGCAGAGCGAAATTACTCCACCGTGGAGAAGGAAGCTCTAGCTGCATATTGGGCCATAAAGAAATTTGAAGTCCATCTGTATGGCCAACATTTTACACTGAGAACTGACCACCGACCTCTCCTATATTTACAGACTGCAGACAAGCTAAATCCTCATCTGAAAAGGTGGGCACTTTACCTGAATCTTTTCAAATTCACTGCCCAACATGTTCATGGCAAGGACAATGACCTTGCTGATCTACTAAGTCGACGGTCGTTACCCTCATATGAGGAAGCTGGTGCTGTTAGCCTAAATTTGAATAGTCGGTAAAGATTACTTCTCTAATGTGTTGTTTATTTTTTATGTTTATCTTTTATGTCTTTAATACTGTACTGTACTTGTTTATTTTAGCGTACAAACGTTATTCCTAATGGAAGACGAAAAAGATGAAGAATAATGTTTTGATTGTAGTTTTATATTTCCCTTTGTGGGACTCTGAAAGCCAGAAAATGGCGGAAACGTTTTAGTTTAGTGTTGAATAGCTGAAACTGTTTTAAATCCAGTCGCCAATGTTAATGACAATGTGGTTCATATTTTACATTTGCGTATACTGTATTTTCTTTGTATATTATATTATTGCCTTCTTGCATGTGAAGCATTCATAAACTTAAATATTGATATTCACTTATATCTAATTGTGATTTAATTTTCTTGAAATTTGAATTTGATCACATTTCTTTTACGTTTTGCATGTCATTTAATGTTTTGTTTACAAGACTCGTTTACTTTTCCTAATAGTATGATATGTTCCAGTGGTGGATCCCATTCTTATTGTTCATTTGTTCTTTTCCATGAGAAGGATATCTCATCCCTCATAATAACACTGAAGTCACCGTAACTTCCTCTGTTCTTTTTTCGCCTTCTGTAGTAGAATTTTGCTAAATCAATATTCTCTAGAAAGGGCCTTTGTGACAGAGTGTTTCGCTCAAAGTAACCAAAGGCTGTTAGATGTCTTATTAATTAAATTAGTAACTTAACTGTTAGTTTCTAACTAAAAAAATATTTCCCACTTCTTGACTTTTGCAGATTTTGATTATTTGCAATTTATATTTTAGCTTATAGCTAATTTTAAATATACCTTATTTACTCTTCTTGTACGTGTAAAATATAGTCCCGATATAAAGGCTGCTCCTACTTTCTGTCTGCTACGAGCCAAAAACATTCTGGAGATTGTTTACCAGTAACCTAACTTTTCATTATTATTCTCGTTTTATTTTATTTGCTTCCACTTGTTGCACCTAAAAATACTGTCTCTCCCTTGCATCTCTGCTATAAATGCCTGCCAGGGTCCACCCCTAAAATAGTCCTTAAAATGATATCAGAGCCAGTTACTGCTCTAGAAATGTATCCTACAGATGAACTCACCAGGAGGGACAATGAGACGCCCTCTTTTTGGCGCAAACTGCCAAGAGGCAACATCTCGCCTGAGCAGTCCAAGTTTATTTCAAACCTTATTTACGTGGCATCTTCACAGGAATTCATCTAGCACAACAAGGTGAGGGATAGTGTATGGTAAAGCTCGTGGGTCAAGCAAATTGGTTTATTTTCGAGAATTAGTTACATTCGTTACTGGCTAAATCTTACGGATTTTATTCTCAGATTCCATTCCCATACACACAAAATTTTTTAGATTACCAAACTGGAATCTCACATGCCAAAGTTAATTCCTTAACCTGTAAATTACAGCTGAAGTACATTGCTAAGAAGTTTCTTTTCATTGAATGTGATAAACGAAAATCTCCTCCTCTGAAGACTGGTTATGAGCCCATAAAAATCTATCTCTTTTCCTAATAAATTCTAATTTCATTTCACCTCTTTCTATCATCGTGAATAAAGTGTTTTACGTCAAAAACTCGTCAATAAAGCTATTTGCTATACAAATTGCAAATAATTAAAAGGTAGTTTTGCCCTGTTGGCTTTGCAAATATTTCCTGTTAACCACAATTTAATGAATGCATACTGTATTTATCTTGCTAATTCTTCATATGTTAGGGATAAAGTGTTTTGAGTTATAAGTTGCAAATACCTCAAAAGGTGGTTTTGCACCCTTTTTTTTCATTGCAAAGTTCTTGATAACCAAAAGTGAATGAATACTGTATTTGTCTCGTAGATTCTTCCTTTATCCTAAATAGAGTGTTTGAACATATTAATTGTAAATCAGTAATAAGCATTGCAACTTTTGTGGTTACACACAATTTAAGGAATACATACAGTACTGTATTTGTCTTGCTTATTCTTCATTTATTGTGAATATATTGTTTTCCTTTAAAAACAGTAAAGAATTAATGGTTTTGTATGGTATTATGGTAGCATAAATATTTCTGGTTAGCTGTGAATAACCAATATATTTTCATCCAGTAAAATGACATTGGAAACTCATTATAGGTGTGCTCATGCTTTCAGTTTCCCCTTATAAACAGTGTGTCATTTCTGTTTCTAAAATTACAGTGTCCTGTATTCTACTCTGCCTGTGTGACAGAGGTAATCTTCGAGTTGAGGCCAAAGTCTTGGCATACGTCCGTGGTGCCGGGAAACGAAATCGTGCTCACCACCTCCGGGATTCGAGGCAGCATTTCATAAAATTTAATTTGAGAAATTTAATTCAATTCTTTTAATGTCATTGCATCTCCAAAATTAAAAGAAAGTTGAATTCTGAGTTTCTTTTAACCGACTAATGGTAATAGAGATGGGGTGTTCAAGTACAAATATCTGTCCTGTCTGTTTGTGAGCTCTTAACCGAGCTCGGTACTTTGAGTCCCCTTAGTAAAACAGAATCTTAACACTCTACCATCCTAAACCCCAACAATTACCTAATTGTGCTTACTGGAATGAAACCCAAGCTCATGTCTTCTTGTCTCCTGGTCAGTTCCATTTTGCTCTTAGTGAAACTTATCATACTTGTCCTAAAAGCTATGGATTGAGTTAACATTGACTACCTCCTCGCTTAGCCAATTCCAATTATCAACTACTCTTACACTAACAAAGTACTTCCTTACATCTTGCAAAGAAGTTTTCTTACGAAGCTTCAAATTATGACCTCTAGTTCTAGCGATAGCCAAATCTTAATATCGATCCCAATCCACTTTGTCAAATCCATGAAGGAATTTAAAAACCATCACCATATCTCCCTCATTCTTCTAGCTTCGAGTGATGGTAAGTCTAATTCACTCAATCTCTCCTCATAACTGAGATTGCGTATTTCTGGCACCAGTTTTGTGGCATGTTTTTGAAAAAATTTCAGGTTATTTACGTGTTTTTACAAGGCCAGATTCCAATAGGAGGTTTAATATTCAAGATTTGGCCTCACATACATTACATACTTATTTCTGATAATTTTCTTGTCCATGTGTCTGAAAGCTACTCTTATCTTTGCTAAGAAAGCATATTCTGTCTTTACTACCATTTCTATGTATTTCCGGAGACAAATCTGCCAATATGTTTATTCCTGGGGGTCTATGTGTATGTGTACTTACCTAATTGTTACCTAACTGTGTTTACGGGAAAGAGCCCTATGCTCGTAACTCCCCATAGAGTGGTCAGTTCCATTTTTGTGTGCAGTAATGCTTATCATATTTGTCCTTAAAACTTATGTTTTTTTTCAAGTGTGGCTTTCAATAGGGGCTGCATATTCAAGCTTTGGCCTGATGTATATTACATAAATACTTATTAACATTTCCTTTTCCATTTGCCTGAGGGCTGCCCTTAATTTTGGTAAGAAAGCATATGCTGCCCTTACTATGCCATTTAGATGCATTTCCAGAGACAAATTTGACATTATGTTTACTCCTAGGTCTCACTCATTCTCCCTATCTTGAAGTTGTGTTCCTGCTATTGAGTATCCAAGCTTGGGCCTTCTCTCTCTTGTATCCATTCTCATTACTTTACAATCTGAAGTATTGAATATGCCATTTCTATGCATTTCCAGAGACAAATTTGTCAGCATGCTTTCCCCTAGATCTTTCTAATTCTCTTTCTCTTGTAGTTCTGCACCCGCTATTGAGTACCTAAACTTGAATTTATTTTGCACTTGTGCCCATTCTCATCACTTTACAATTTGAAGTACTGAATTTCATTAGCCGCTTTTCCGACCACCCATGCAGGTCTTCCTTGCCACTAATCTCGTCTTTTATTTTCTTCACAGTCTTTGCTTCTCCCACAAACATATTCAATAAAGCACTTACAGACTCCAGTAAGTAATTTACATATGCAAGGAACAAAAGTGATGCTAAAAGTGAACCCTCTTGAACCCCACTACCATCTTTTCTCCATTCAGACACTGAGTGTCTTATTCCAACCCTCTGTTTCCTTCCTTAAAAGTAAGTTTTTATTCTCCAAGACATTTCCACCTATTTTTACCTTTACTTGCAGCCTCTTAAATAAAGGCTACAAATACCTCATGAAAATATAAGAATATGCAATTTCCCCACCTCGCTCTATCTTGCAAGATTAGGCTTACCTCTTTATAAAATTCTAATAAGCTTGTCACCAACTATACTCATCATAAGAATAGTTGATGATTGGAATGAAGGGGTGAAAATGAAGGTGGAAGAGAAAAAGAGGGCTTTTGAGGAATGGCTGCTGTGTAAAAGTAGGGAGAAGTATGAAAGATATAGGGAGAAAAATGTGGAAACCAAGTGGAAGGTAGAGAAAGAGAAGAGGTTGGCAAATGTTAGGTGGGGACAGGATTTTAGTAGGTCATATGAGGAAAATAAAAAGAAGTTTTGGAAAGAAGTGAAGAGAGTAAAGAAGGGTGGATCTAGGATGGAAGAGACAGTAAAAGATGTGAATAGACAGATGTTAAGAGGGAACGATGCAAGGAAAATATGGGCAGAATATTTTGAGTGTTTGCTGAATGTTGAGGAAGATAGAGAGGCAGCTATAGTGGCAGTGGGGTGGTGGTGTTCAAGTGCCAGTAATGGGAGATGAAAATGAGAGAGAGATTACAAGAGAGGAGGTGAAAAGAGCATTGTATGAAGTGAAAGCTGGAAAAGCACCCGGAATGGATGGTGTGAGAGCGGAGATGATGAAAGAAGGGGGTGTGACTGCATTGGAATGGTTAGTGAGAGTGTTTAATATATGCTTTATGTTATCAATGGTGGCAGTGGAATGGGTGATTGCTTGTATAGTGTCCCTATACAAAGGTAAAGGAGATGTGTATGAATGCAGTAATATTAGGGGTATAAGTTTGTTGAGTGTAGTAGGAAAAGTGCATGATAGGACACTGGTTAATAGGATTAGGGACAAGACAGAAAATGTGATTGCAGAAGTGCAGAGTGGTTTTAGAAGAGGTAGAGGTTGCATAGATCAGATTTTTATAGTTAGGCAGTTATGTGAGAAATATATAGCAAAAGGTAAGGATGTGTATTTTGCATTTTTGGATCTGCAGATAGCGTATGATAGAGTTGATAGAGAGGTAATGTGGAATTTTTGGAGATTATATGGAATAAATGGTAAATTGTTGCATGCAGTGAAGAGTTTGTATGAGGGCAGTAGAGCTTGTGTTAGAGTAGGGAATGAAGTGAGTGAGTGGCTTCCAGTGAGTATGGGACTAAGACAGGGATGTGTGATGTCACCATGGCTGTTCAATGTGTATATTGATGGAGTCGTAAGAGAGGTGCATGAGCGAGTGCGTGGTCGAGGTTTGAGAATGGTAAATGGGGATGATAACGAGTGGGAGCTGGATCCGTTGCTGTTTGCAGATGATACTGTGGTGGTGGCAGATTCAGAGGAGAAGCTGTGTCAGTTAGTGTCAGAATTTGGAATGGTGTGTGAGAGAAGAAAGTTGCGAGTGAATGTGGGAAAGAGTAAGGTTATGAGGTGTACAAGAAATGAGGAATGTGCTGGATTCAATGTCATGTTAAATGGAGAGACAATTGAGGAAGTTGATCAGTTTAAGTATTTAGGCTCGGTTATAGCTGTAAATGGTGGAGTGGATGCAGATATGTGTCACAGAGTGAATGAAGGATGTAAAGTGTTGAGTGCATTGAAAGGAGTGATGAAGAATAAAGGATTGGAAATGAATGTTAAGAAAGTTTTGTATGAGAAAGTGGTTGTGCCAACTGTGATGTATGGATCAGAGTTATGGGGTATGAAAATAAGTGAGAGACGGAAACGTAATGTGATTACCTAATTGTGATTACCTAATTGTGATTACCTAATTGTGTTTACGGGAAAGAGCCCAAAGCTCGTATCTTCCTGTCTCCTCATCGGTTCCATTTTATACTTAGTGATACTTATCATACCTGTCCTTAAAACTATGGATTGAGATAGCATTAACTACCTCCTCGCTTAGCCATTTCCAATTATCAACTACTCTTACACTGAAAAAGTATTTCCTTACATCCTGCAAAGAAGTTTTCTTACCAAGCTTCAAACTATGACCTCTAGTTCTAGAGCCAGCCATATCAAAATATCGATCCCTATCCACTCTATCATAACCATGAAGGAATTTAAAGACTGTCACCATATCCCCCCTCACTCTTCTAGCTTCGAGTGATGGTAAGTCTAATTCCCTCAGCCTCTCATCATAACTGAGATTGCGTATTTCTGGCACCAGTTTCGTGGCATGTCTTTGAACTTTTTCAAGCTTAGCTATGTGCTTTTTCAAGTGCGGATTCCAAAAGGGGGCTGCATATTCGAGTTTTGGCCTCACATAGGTTACATAAATATTTCTGAACATTTCCCTGTCCATGTGCCTGAAGGCTACCCTTACATTTGATAAGAATGCATATGCTGCCCTTACTATGCCATTTCTATGTATTTCTGGAGACAAATCTGCCAGTATGTTTACTCCTAGATCTCTCTCATTTTCTGTCTCTTGAAGTTGTACTCCAGCCACCGAGTAGTCAAGCTTGGGCCTTCTTGCACTTGTACCCATTCTCATTACCTTACATTTTGAAGTATTGAATTTCATTAGCCACTTTTCTGACCACTCATGCAGATTATTTAGATCCTCCTGAAGTTCTCTACCATTGTTCTCGTTTTTTACTTTCTTCACAATCTTTGCATCATCTGCAAACATATTCATGAATGAATTTACAGACTCTGGTAGGTCATTTACATATACAAGGAACAAAAGTGGCCCTAAAACTGAACCCTGTGGAACCCCACTACTAACTCTTCTCCATTCAGACACTGAGTGTCTTACTCTAACCCTCTGTTCCCTTCCTTCTAAGTAAGTTTTTATCCATTCCAAAACATTTCCACCTATTCTAGCCATTGATTGCAGGTTCCTAGTAAGTCTCCCATGTGGAACAGTGTCAAACGCTTTCTGGAAGTCTAGGAATATGCAATCTGCCCAGCCCTCTCTTTCCTGTAAGATTTGGCTTACCTCATCATAAATTTCTAATAAGTTTGTTACTGTTGATCTACCTTCTCTGAAGCCATGTTGCCTCACTGACAAAAAGTTGAAGGATTCCAAGTGAAGAGAGATATGTTTCCTTAGTAGTTTCTCCATAACTTTGCAAACTATGCTGGTCAAGGAAACTGGTCTATAGTTCAGAGCCGTATCCCTCCTTCCCTTTTTGAAGATAGGTATCACATTTGCTTGTTTCCAGCATCTTGGAATCTCCCCCGACTCCAGTGACTCCTTAAATATGATACTTAGTGCCACTGATATTGTGTTTGCGCATTTTTTAAGCACATGAGGGGATATGTCATCGGGACCTGTAGCTTTATGAACATCTAAATCCATCAGCGCTTTGCATACCTCTGTGGCTGTAAGGTTGATGTTCTCTAATACCGGCCCTTGAGCTTCTATCACTGCAATCTGAGGGGGGGGGTATTTTCTACTGTAAAGTCTGACTGAAACTCCTTGTTCAATTCTTTGCAGATCTCTTCATCCGTCTCAGTGATGCTTCCATCCGCTCTCTTTAGCCTTAAAACCTGTTCTTTTACCTAATTGTGTTTACGGGAAAGAGCCCAAAGCTCGTATCTTCCCGTCTCCTCATCGGTTCCATTTTATACTTAGTGATACTTATCATACCTATCCTTAAAACTATGGATTGAGATAGCATTAACTACCTCCTCGCTTAGCCAATGCCAATTATCAACTACTCTTACACTGAAAAAGTATTTCCTTACATCCTGCAAAGAAGTTTTCTTACCAAGCTTCAAACTATGACCTCTAGTTGTAGAGCCAGCCATATCAAAATATCGATCCCTATCCACTCTATCATAGCCATGAAGGAATTTAAAGACTGTCACCATATCCCCCCTCACTCTTCTAGCTTCGAGTGATGGTAAGTCTAATTCCCTCAGCCTCTCATCATAACTGAGATTGCGTATTTCTGGCACCAGTTTCGTGGCATGTGTTTGAGATGCAATGCCTGAGGAGTATAATTGGTGTATCTCGGTTGGATAGGGTTAGGAATGAAGTGGTGAGAAAAGAACGGGTGTTAGGAGAGAAATTGCAGCCAGAGTAGATATGAATGTTCTGAGATGGCTTGGCCATGTGGAAAGGATGGATGATGAAAGGCTGCTGAAAAAGGTGATGAATGCGAGATTTGATGGGAGAAATGCTAGAGGGAGGCCTAGTTTGGGTGGATGGATGGAGTAAGGAGAGCCCTGAATGATAGGAGGATGGATGTAAGGGAAGCAAGCGATCATGCTAGAAATAGGAATGAGTTGTGGGCGATTGTGACGCGGCTCTGATGGGCATATGCTGTTACCACAGGGCTGCATCTTACAAGAGGTAGCCCTGTGATAGGGGCAGTAGGGAAGTGGGCAGTTGTGAAGCGATACAGAGTGTGGAAGAGCCAAGAGGATGGGCTGTGGCACTCCAGCAGTGCCATCTGAACGGTCGCTAGCTCCCTCGTCATTGCCCATAGATCAAAGTAATCAAATTAATATTTTCTTTTTTTGATGTCGACGACCCCCCAATCAAAGGGGGAAACAGCCAAGGTACATAGATAGAATATATAT
This sequence comes from Halocaridina rubra, assembly GCA_037179515.1. Taxonomy (NCBI): domain Eukaryota; kingdom Metazoa; phylum Arthropoda; class Malacostraca; order Decapoda; family Atyidae; genus Halocaridina; species Halocaridina rubra. The sequence continues at coordinate 9,877 of JAXCGZ010019438.1, read as the reverse complement.
ATATATATATATATATATATATATATATATATATATATATATATATATATATATATATATATATATATATATATATATATATATATATATATATATATATATATATATATATATATATATATATATATATATATATATATATATATATATATATATATATATATATATATATATATATATATATATATATATATATATATATATATATATATATATATATATATATATATATATATATATATATATATATATATATATATATATATATATATATATATATATATATATATATATATATATATATATATATATATATATATATATATATATATATATATATATATATATATATATATATATATATATATATATATATATATATATATATATATATATATATATATATATATATATATATATATATATATATATATATATATATATATATATATATATATATATATATATATACATATACATATACATATACATATATATATATATATATATATATATATATATATATATATATATATATATATATATATATATATATATATATATATATATATATATATATATATATATATATATATATATATATATATATATAAGTACTATTGAGGTCATAAACTCAGTTGTTACTATGGCACGAGAGAGAAAATGAAGGATTTTGATTATGGGAGATTTTAATCATAAAGAGATTGATTGGATAAATCTTGACCCACACAGTGCTGAGGACTCATTCGGGGCAAGATTCCTAGACTGCATACAAGGGAATTTCCTACACCAACATGTAATGGAACCAACGAAGGCTAGGGGTGGGGATGAGCCAGCACTACTTCATCTAGTATTCACAGATAATGTGTTGGATATTGAAATAATTGAGTATGAACCACCAATTGGAAAGAGTGACCACTGTGTGTTGTTGATGTAGTATATTACTGAAGATATTATGCCTGAGAGTAGAGGCACTGAGGACATGAGCAGGAACTATCCGCAAGGAGATTACATCAAAATGAATGAGCTTTTTGCAGTTATTGAATGGAGAACCTTATTTTACAACAAATCTGAGCAAGAAATGTATGACATCTTTTGTGAGAAATATGGTAGAATAATAAATTGCTGCATACTTGACACCAAAGTAGGTGTAATTCATTCCAGAGAGAAATGGTTCAATAATGAGTGTGCAAGAGCTAAGGAGTGGAGAGACAAATCCTGGATATGGCATAGGAGGAGAAAAAACATAAATGCCTGGCAAACCTATAAAAGAGCAAGAAATGACTACCTAAGTAAAAGAAGAGAGGCAGAGAGAGACTATAAGAGGGACATCACCAGGAAGGCTAAAGAAAATCCCAAGCTTTTCCACAACTTTATCAGAGGAAAACTGAAGGTAAAAGAACAGGTTTTAAGGCTGAAGTGAGAGGATGGATGCATCACTGAGACGGATGAAGAGATCTACAAAGAATTGGACAAGGAGTTTCAGTCAGTATTTACAGTAGAAAATACCCCACCCCCTCAGATTGCAGAGACAGAAGCTCAAGAGCCGGTATTAGAGAACATCAACCTTACAGCCACAGAGGTATGCAAAACGCTGATGGAGTTAGATGTTCATAAAGCTACAGGTCCTGATGACATATCCCCTCATATACTTAAAAAATGCGCAAACACAATATCAGTGGCACTGAGTATCATATTTAAAAAGTCACTGGAGTCGGGGGAGATTCCAAGATGCTGGAAACAAGCAAACGTGATACCTATCTTCAAAAAGGGAAGGAGGGATACGGATCTAAACTATAGACCAGTTTCCTTGACCAGCATAGTTTGCAAAGTTATGGAGAAACTACTAAAGAAACATATCTCTTCACTTGGAATCCTTCAACTTTATGTCAGTGAGGCAACATTGCTTCAGAGAAGGTAGATCAACAGTAACACATTTATTAGAATTTTATTATGAGGTAAGCCGAATCTTACAGGAAAGAGAGGGCTGGGCAGATTGCATATTCCTAGACTTCCAGAAAGCGTTTTACACTGTTCCACATAGGAGACTTATTAGGAAGCTGAAAGCAATTGCTAGAATAGGTGGAAATGTCTTGGAATGGATAAAAACTGTTACTTAGAAGGAAGGGAACAGAGGGTTAGAGTAAGACACTCAGTGTCTGAATGGAGAAGAGTTAGTAGTGGAGTTCCACAGGGTTCAGCTTTAGGGCCACATTTGTTCCTTGTATATGTAAATGATTTACCAGAGTCTGTAAATACATTCATGAATATGTTTGCAGATGATGCAAAGATTGTGAAGAAAGTAGGAAACGAGAACAATGGTAGAGAACTTCAGGAAGATGTAAATAGTCTGCAAGAGTGGTCAGAAAAGTGGGTAATGAAATTCAATTCTTCAAGATGTAAGGTAATGAGAACGGGTACAAGTGCAAGAAGGACCAAGCTTGACTACTCGGTGGCTGGAGTACAACTTCAAGAGACAGAAAATGAGAGAGATCTAGAAGTAAACATACTGGCAGATTTGTCTCCAGAAATACATATAAATGACATAGTAAGGGCAGCATACACATTCTTATCAAATGTAAGGGTAGCCTTCAGGCACATGGACTAGGAAATGTTCAGAAATATTTATGTAACCTATGTGAAGCTAAAACTCGAATATGCAGCCCCCTTTTGGAATCCACACTTAAAAAAGCACATAGCTAAGCTTGAAAAAGTTCAAACATGCCACGAAACTGGTGCCAGAAATACGTAATCTCAGGTATGATGAGAGGCTGAGGGAATTAGACTTACCATCACTCGAAGCTAGAAGATTGATGAGGGATATGGTGACAGTCTTTAAATTTCTTCATGGTTATGATAGAGCGGATATGGATCGATATTTTGATATGGCTGGCTCTAGAACTAGAGGTCATAGTTTGAAGCTTCATAAGAAAACTTCTTTGCAGGATGTAAGGAAATACTTTTTCAGTGTAAGAGTAGTTGATAATTGGAATTGGCTAAGCGAGGAGGTAGTTAATGCTATCTCAATCAATAGTTGTAAGTACAGGTATGATAAGTATCACTAAGTATAAAATGGAACCGATCAGGAGACGGGAAGATTCGAGGTTTTGGAACCGATCAGGAGACGGGAAGATACGAGCTTTGGGCTCTTTCCCGTAAACACAATTAGGTAATTACACTTAGGTAATTACACACACACACACACAGTTCAAAGACATGCCACGACACTGGTGCCAGAAATGCGCAATCTCAGTTATGATGAGAGGCTAAGGGAATTAGACTTTCCATCACTCGAAGCTAGAAGATTGAGGGGGGATATGGTGACAGTTTTTAAATTCCCTCATGGTTATGACAGAGTGGATAGGGATCGATATTTTGATATGGATGGCTCTAGAACTAGAGGTCATAGTTTGAAGCTTCGTAAGAAAATTTCTTTGCAGGATGTAAGGATATAATTTTTCAGTGTAAGAGTTGTTGATAATTGGAATTGGCTAAGCGAGGAGGTAGTTAATGCTACCTCAATCCATAGTTTTAAGGACAGGTATGATAAGTATCACTAAGTATAAAATGGAACCGATCAGGAAACGGGAAGATACGAGCTTTGGGCTCTTTCCCGTAAACACAATTAGGTAATCACACCTAGGTAATCAAAAGAGAGCGGATGGAAGCATTACTGAGACGGATGAAGAGATCTGCAAAGAATTGAACAAGGAGTTTCAGTCAGTATTTACAGTAGAAAATACCCCACCCCCTCAGATTGCAGTGATAGAAGCTCAAGGGCCGGTATTAGAGAACATCAACCTTACAGCCACAGAGGTATGCAAAGCGCTGATGGATTTAGATGTTCATAAAGCTACAGGTCCTGATGACATATCCCCTCATGTGCTTAAAAAATGCGCAAACACAATATCAGTGGCACTGATGGATTTAGATGTTCATAAAGCTACAGGTCCTGATGACATATCCCCTCATGTGCTTAAAAAATGCGCAAACACAATATCAGTGGCACTAAGTATCATATTTAAGGAGTCACTGGAGTCGGGGGAGATTCCAAGATGCTGGAAACAAGCAAACGTGATACCTATCTTCAAAAAGGGAAGGAGGGATACGGATCTAAACTATAGACCAGTTTCCTTGACCAGCATAGTTTGCAAAGTTATGGAGAAACTACTAAAGAAACATATCTCTTCACTTGGAATCCTTCAACTTTATGTCAGTGAGGCAACATTGCTTCAGAGAAGGTAGATCAACAGTAACACATTTATTAGAATTTTATTATGAGGTAAGCCGAATCTTACAGGAAAGAGAGGGCTGGGCAGATTGCATAATCCTAGACTTCCAGAAAGCGTTTTACACTGTTCCACATAGGAGACTTATTAGGAAGCTGAAAGCAATTGCTAGAATAGGTGGAAATGTCTTGGAATGGATAAAAACTGTTACTTAGAAGGAAGGGAACAGAGGGTTAGAGTAAGACACTCAGTGTCTGAATGGAGAAGAGTTAGTAGTGGAGTTCCACAGGGTTCAGCTTTAGGGCCACATTTGTTCCTTGTATATGTAAATGATTTACCAGAGTCTGTAAATACATTCATGAATATGTTTGCAGATGATGCAAAGATTGTGAAGAAAGTAGGAAACGAGAACAATGGTAGAGAACTTCAGGAAGATGTAAATAGTCTGCAAGATTGGTCAGAAAAGTGGGTAATGAAATTCAATTCTTCAAGATGTAAGGTAATGAGAACGGGTACAAGTGCAAGAAGGACCAAGCTTGACTACTCGGTGGCTGGAGTACAACTTCAAGAGACAGAAAATGCGAGAGATCTAGAAGTAAACATACTGGCAGATTTGTCTCCAGAAATACATATAAATGACATAGTAAGGGCAGCATGCACATTCTTATCAAATGTAAGGGTAGCCTTCAGGCACATGGACTAGGAAATGTTCAGAAATATTTATGTAACCTATGTGAAGCTAAAACTCGAATATGCAGCCCCCTTTTGGAATCCACACTTAAAAAAGCACATAGCTAAGCTTGAAAAAGTTCAAATATGCCACGAAACTGGTGCCAGAAATACGTAATCTCAGGTATGATGAGAGGCTGAGGGAATTAGACTTACCATCACTCGAAGCTAGAAGATTGATGAGGGCTATGGTGACAGTCTTTAAATTTCTTCATGGTTATGATAGAGCGGATATGGATCGATATTTTGATATGGCTGGCTCTAGAACTAGAGGTCATAGTTTGAAGCTTCATAAGAAAACTTCTTTGCAGGATGTAAGGAAATACTTTTTCAGTGTAAGAGTAGTTGATAATTGGAATTGGCTAAGCGAGGAGGTAGTTAATGCTATCTCAATCAATAGTTGTAAGTACAGGTATGATAAGTATCACTAAGTATAAAATGGAACCGATCAGGAGACGGGAAGATTCGAGGTTTTGGAACCGATCAGGAGACGGGAAGATACGAGCTTTGGGCTCTTTCCCGTAAACACAATTAGGTAATTACACTTAGGTAATTACACACACACACACACAGTTCAAAGACATGCCACGAAACTGGTGCCAGAAATGCGCAATCTCAGTTATGATGAGAGGCTAAGGGAATTAGACTTTCCATCACTCGAAGCTAGAAGATTGAGGGGGGATATGGTGACAGTTTTTAAATTCCCTCATGGTTATGACAGAGTGGATAGGGATCGATATTTTGATATTGATGGCTCTAGAACTAGAGGTCATAGTTTGAAGCTTCGTAAGAAAACTTCTTTGCAGGATGTAAGGATATAATTTTTCAGTGTAAGAGTTGTTGATAATTGCAATTGGCTAAGCGAGGAGGTAGTTAATGCTACCTCAATCCATAGTTTTAAGGACAGGTATGATAAGTATCACTAAGTATAAAATGGAACCGATCAGGAAACGGGAAGATACGAGCTTTGGGCTCTTTCCCGTAAACACAATTAGGTAATCACACCTAGGTAATCAAAAGAGAGCGGATGGAAGCATTACTGAGACGGATGAAGAGATCTGCAAAGAATTGAACAAGGAGTTTCAGTCAGTATTTACAGTAGAAAATACCCCACCCCCTCAGATTGCAGTGATAGAAGCTCAAGGGCCGGTATTAGAGAACATCAACCTTACAGCCACAGAGGTATGCAAAGCGCTGATGGATTTAGATGTTCATAAAGCTACAGGTCCTGATGACATATCCCCTCATGTGCTTAAAAAATGCGCAAACACAATATCAGTGGCACTGATGGATTTAGATGTTCATAAAGCTACAGGTCCTGATGACATATCCCCTCATGTGCTTAAAAAATGCGCAAACACAATATCAGTGGCACTAAGTATCATATTTAAGGAGTCACTGGAGTCAGGGGAGATTCCAAGATGCTGGAAACAAGCAAATGTGATACCTATCTTCAAAAAGGGAAGGAGGGATACGGCTCTGAACTATAGACCAGTTTCCTTGACCAGCATAGTTTCCAAAGTTATGGAGAAACTACTAAAGAAACATATCTCCCTTCACTTGGAATCCTTCAACTTTTTGTCAGTGAGGCAACATGGCTTCAGAGAAGGTAGATCAACAGTAACAAACTTATTAGAATTTTATGATGAGGTAAGCCAAATCTTAAAGGAAAGAGAGGGCTGGGCAGATTGCATATTCCTAGACTTCCAGAAAGCGTTTGACACTGTTCCACATGGGAGACTTATTAGTAAGCTGCAATCAATGGCTAGAATAGGTGGAAATGTTTTGGAATGGATAAAAACTTACTTAGAAGGAAGGGAACAGAGGGTTAGAGTAAGACACTCAGTGTCTGAATGGAGAAGAGTTAGTAGTGGAGTTCCACAGGGTTCAGTTTTAGGGCCACTTTTGTTCCTTGTATATGTAAATGACCTACAGAGTCTGTAAATTCATTCATGAATATGTTTGCAGATGATGCAAAGATTGTGAAGAAAGTAAAAAACGAGAACAATGGTAGAGAACTTCAGGAGGATCTAAATAATCTGCATGAGTGGTCAGAAAAGTGGCTAATGAAATTCAATGCTTCAAAATGTAAGGTAATGAGAATGGGTACAAGTGCAAGAAGGCCCAAGCTTGACTACTCGGTGGCTGGAGTACAACTTCAAGAGACAGAAAATGCGAGAGAACTAGGAGTAAACATACTGGCAGATTTGTCTCCAGAAATACATATAAATGGCATAGTAAGGACAGCATATGTATTCTTATCAAATGTAAGGGTAGCCTTCAGGCACATGGACAAGGAAATGTTCAGAAATATTTATGTAACCTATGTGAGGCAAAAACTCGAATATGCAGCCCCCTTTTGGAATCCGCACTTGAAAAAACACATAGTTAAGCTTGAAAAAGTTCAAAGACATGCCACGAGACTGGTGCCAGAAATACGCAATCTCAGTTATGATGAGAGGCTGAGGGAATTAGACTTACCATCACTCAAAGCTAGAAGAGTAAGGGGGGATATGGTGACAGTCTTTAAATTCCTTCATGGTTATGATAGAGTGGATAGGGATCGATATTTCAATATGGCTGGCTCTAGAACTAGAGGTCATAGTTTGAAGCTTGGTAAGAAAACTTCTTTGCAGGATGTAAGGCAATACTTTTTCAGTGTAAGAGTAGTTGATAATTGGAATTGGCTAAGCAAGGAGGTAGTTAATGCTATCTCAATCCATAGTTTTAAGGACAGGTACGATAAGTATCACTAAGTCTAAAATGGAACCGATGAGGAGACGGGAAGATACGAGCTTTGGGCTCTTTCCCGTAAACACAATTAGGTAATCACAATTAGGTAATCACTAAGTATCATATTTAAGGAGTCACTGGAGTCGGGGGAGATTCCAAGATGCTGGAAACAAGAAAATGTGATACCTATCTTCAAAAAGGGAAGGAGGGATACGGCTCTGAACTATAGACCAGTTTCCTTGACCAGCATAGTTTGCAAAGTTATGGAGAAACTACTAAGGAAACATATCTCTCTTCACTTGGAATCCTTCAGCTTTTTGTCAGTGAGGCAACATGGCTTCAGAGAAGGTAGATCAACAGTAACAAACTTATTAGAATTTTATGATGAAGTAAGCCAAATCTTACAGGAAAGAGAGGGCTGGGCAGAATTGCATATTCCTAGACTTCCAGAAAGCGTTTGACGCTGTTCCACATGGGAGACTTATTAGGAAGCTGCAATCAAAGGCTAGAATAGGTGGAAATGTTTTGGAATGGATAAAACTTACTTAGAAGGAAGGTAACAGAGGGTTAGAGTAAGACACTCAGTGTCTGAATGGAGAAGAGTTAGTAGTGGGGTTCTACAGGGTTCAGTTTTAGGGCCACTTTTGTTCCTTGTATATGTATATGACCTGCCAGAGTCTGTAAATTCATTCATGAATATGTTTGCAGATGATGCAAAGATTGTGAAGAAAGTAAAAAACGAAAACAATGGTAGAGAACTTCAGGAGGATCTAAATAATCTGCATGAGTGGTCAGAAAAGTGGCTAATGAAATTCAATACTTCAAAATGTAAGGTAATGAGAATGGGTACAAGTGCAAGAAGGCCCAAGCTTGACTACTCGGTGGCTGGAGTACAACTTCAAGAGACAGAAAATGAGAGAGATCTAGGAGTAAACATACTGGCAGATTTGTCTCCAGAAATACATATAAATGACATAGTAAGGGCAGCATATGCATTCTTATCAAATGTAAGGGTAGCCTTCAGGCACATGGACAAGGAAATGTTCAGAAATATTTATGTAACCTATGTGAGGCAAACTCGAATATGCAGCCCCCTTTTGGAATCCGCACTTGAAAAAGCACATAGCTAAGCTTGAAAAAGTTCAAAGACATGCCACGAAACTGGTGCCAGAAATACGCAATCTCAGTTATGATGAGAGGCTGAGGGAATTAGACTTACCATCACTCGAAGCTAGAAGAGTGAGGGGGGATATGGTGACAGTCTTTAAATTCCTTCATGGTTATGATAGAGTGGATAGGGATCGATATTTTGATATGGCTGGCTCTAGAACTAGAGGTCATAGTTTGAAGCTTGGTAAGAAAACTTCTTTGCAGGATGTAAGGAAATACTTTTTCAGTGTAAGAGTAGTTGATAATTGGAATTGGCTAAGCGAGGAGGTAGTTAATGCTATCTCAATCCATAGTTTTAAGGACAGGTATGATAAGTATCACTAAGTATAAAATGGAACCGATGAGGACACGGGAAGATACGAGCTTTGGGCTCTTTCCCGTAAACACAATTAGGTAATCACAATTAGGTAATCACACACAGCTCAGAGACATGCTACGAAACTGGTGCCAGAAATGCGCAATCTCAGTTATGATGAGAGGCTGAGGGAATTAGACTTACCATCACTCGAAGCTAGAAGATTGAGGGGGGATATGGTGACAGTCTTTAAATTCCTTCATGGTTATGATAGAGTGGATAGGGATCGATATTTTGATATGGCTGGCTCTAGAACTAGAGGTCATACTTTGAAGCTTCGTCAGAAAACTTCTTTGCAGGATGTAAGGCAATACTTTTTCAGTGTAAGAGTAGTTGATAATTGGAAGTGACTAAGCGAGGAGGTAGTTAATGCTATCTCAATCCATAGTTTTAAGGACAGGTATGATAAGTATCACTAAGTATAAAATGGAACCGATGAGGAGACGGGAAGATACGAGCTTTGGGCTCTTTCCCGTAAACACAATTAGGTAATCACAATTAGGTAATCACACACACACACACACACACACACACAGGCACACCGCGCGTTCAGTGACACACGGAATTGCTCCTCTTAAATTTTTAACTGTTTCGAGTGACTAAGTGCTTAGTGGAAAACTTTACCATAATTTCCATAAATCTGAAATCCTGCAGAGTATTG